>APFE030342143.1:71476-105628 GCA_000404065.3 Pinus taeda | reverse complement strand
TTTAGACAACTTTGAAAGGAGTAAAAGCAAACCCTAGACCTAATACCTAGTGACCAAAGTTTACTTGAAGACTAACTGAAATGACAAAATTTGACCTTGACACCTTAAAATCACTTTGTAAGAGCATGTTTGATCACTGGAGGAAGGCTGCAAAGACTGACACTAACATTGGCTCCAATGGGGATGGTAGCTCCTTAGAGGTGCCAAGAACTACATATCTTTGGGAAAGCAAGCAATGCCTTCGTCCATTGGGCTATGGAGTCAAGAACTTCGACAAATCAAAACCAAACTCTTGACTCAATTTCAGGACTGAAATGCGACTCAAAACTAACTCAATTTCAAGACTGAAATCGACTAAAAGACCTGACTCTAACAAACTAAACCAAACTGAAATCAAACCTCAGTTTTATAGACTTCACCTCGGGCCCCAAACTGAATGAATGACGACAGTACAAACTGACTCTGAAACTATCTTGACACTGACTAAAACAAGAAAAATGACTCAAGACTTACTTAACTGAAACAAGTACTTACAAAGCTTTTGAATGGTAGCAGACCATCAAGATTTGAGGGCTTCAAATCATGATGACAACCACCTGCCTACTGATGAAGTATGTACAATCATGTGAAGTGGGCCTTCCAATGTAACCAATCCAACAGATGGCTACATACTGAAATTCTGCTCTCATTTTCCCCGAGCAGGCAGAATAATGTACATGTAGGAAACTCACAATAACCACTGAAACCAAGGCTTATGATAACGAACCAGGCAACATTTATCTTTTCTAATGCTTGCAAAAGAATACCGAAGGGATCTTGAAAATCTTGAAGCACTAGCTTGTCTTGAGATCAAGCAGCAAAAATACAAGTACTCCCTTCAATCTGATCTGAAAGAACAATTGATTGCCGAGTGAAAGGAAGGCATAGAGATGTATAAGCTTCTGCCATCTGAGTGTTAACTATAAATTCCTCGAGCATGAGAAATTCTGGCATATTGTCTCTCTCAGGCTCATATTCCTCAATTTTATGGTCCAATTCATTCTTAAACAGAAAACAATCTTCAAGATTATCGAACATGACAGCCTTATCATTTTCATGAAAGAAAATATTATGTGTTTTTTGATCTAGAAGGCCAATTTCAAGACTATCATCATTTTCAAAAGAGAAAGAAGTTTCACCAACACCTTCTTGACCATATGCACACTACAAACCTGCATTAGCTTTGGTTGTAACTTGACCTTTCAGGAGTCGATCTATCTCATCTTCAGATAGAGGAGATAATACATTTTGTTTTCTTTTTCTCAAATAGTGATTGCCTTCTTGAAATAACATTTCAAACATGAAGAACCTAATTGACAGTCCTTAATTATCTGGTCTTCTGAAATTTGAAAACATTGTTGATCATCTTCATATGACATGGCAACCAAATTATCATTTACCACTAATTTATTGAAAGAAGATTTTTCACTTACTTGAACAAAGGTCTCATCTTGTTTTTCATAAAATGACTGGATTACCTCCTCATGAAGGCTTTGTTCTAATGAAACGAGAAAACTTGGGTCAATAACTCTATCTTCTTCTTTCCAGATGATCTCAACAGCAGAACTCTCCTTCATGGGATTCAAAACAAGGTAGTCTTCATCATCACTATCTAAATCTAGATCTGAAATAGCTTACTTGACTTTATCACATTCTGAAATTGAAAATTGACTTCCTTGCATACTGTCTTCTTCTATGGACAGATATAAAATAAAACCTTCTCTTTTATCACTTTCCACTGTGCTAAGATCTTGGTCCGGCTGCAAAGTTTCCTGAGCATCTTGATGAGTATCCTCTAAGTTCTCTTTATGCTGCTGAAATGGATTTTTGTACAGAGCCTCCATGAAGTCATCATCTTCATAAACTTTCTCAAGACTTTCAATAAAACTATAAGCATGTTTGCAACATTTCTAAACTAAATTTAATGATGGATAAGATTCTTTATACCTTTCAAAGAACATGGTATGAAAATCTTTCAAACAGTAAATACAAGTAGGCGGCAAGCTTTCATACCAAGATCGGGCTTCACCTTCCAGAGTGGCCATGAATATCTTCTTCAAGCAATCTTTAGGAAAATCAACCTTCAACTTGCGAATATGTATATGAAATCTAACCAGATGTAAAGCAGCATCATTCCTATCATCATATTTAAACATAGGCAAATTCCTTTGCCAATCTACCTTAGTAATTTTATTTGGAAAACCTGCAATGTGATCTCGGCTCATGGGAGCATACCTTTGATCCAAAAAACCCATTTTGATAACAATGAATTCACCAAGAAATTCTTCAGGCGACTGATTCTTGAAGAGTGGAGTTGCCATAAAAATTCTGAACCTTGGGATTCTTAGACACTGGAGTCACTAGGTGAATGAATTCAGTGTTCATATGTGTCTGACTATTTTCCACCATCAACATTTAGATCTAACTTGATACATGTACTGGGGCAATTTGCAAGTCAGATGTTCCATTTATAAGACTAGACCGGAGATTGACTGAAGCAGTGTTTATCTACTTTTGCTAATGCAAAGCAAAAGCGTTTCGAAGGCTACCTGGCTAATCTTCAGACTCTGTCTGTAGTTTATAAAATGAAGAACACTAACAAACAAACAATTTCTTCCCCAGTATGGTCGCCACTATGTTAGAGCCTAGATTTACCTTAGGTTGAGAAAGGTAGGATCCAGGTCCAACATCAAACCACGTTTAACCTGGTAGCTAGCCCTACCAGGTCGGGAGAGGTCTCTCTCTGGGTTAATCTCAACAAAATAAGATCACTAAAGGCTTGAGATGACTAATATAACTACTGATCTTAGGCTAGGTATAAGTGCAAATAGTTTGATTGAATAAAATGATGTTTTTGTTGGCTCTAATGAAAAGGCAGATCTTGGGTGCAGGGAATGAGGCTCAGTCTTGCAGAGATCTCAATGGGGCAAGGTAGGCAACTGATTTTGGCACTTCAAATCGAATGAGATGGAGGGATTAGACAAGTGAGGAGCTTAAGAGGGCAATTTCAATGGATTCTACTTTCACTCTTGTTTGATTTAGTTAGGAAGAAACAAGATAGATAATGTCATACATAACACATAAGTAAATTCATAGTTACAGAGAAAATCACTATACCAAAACAAAATGCCACAGGGATCCCAAAGAGTGCTGAAAACCCTGGTCCTAATTCCTTAGCCAAAATATTGATACGAGTGTACAATGAAGCTCCTTGCTTTCTCAAGAGTCCAACCAACTAATGACTGAAAAATCACAAGATATAGACAAACCATAAATCATCCTAGCCTCTAGGGGTCGATCTCAAAATTTTAGGATCTGTTCCAACCAATTCTAAACTAAGAACTAGAAATTAGGCAGTGGAATAGCTTGCCTTTAGAAACTAGGGAACTGATTCATTCAGTTGCAAACAACTTTCTGATAGATGAATCTACCTCCATGAGTGAAAATTTAACATATTTACATCATGATCCATAAACTTACATGAAATTACATCATAAGTTTGACATTAAGAAGGAGAAAAGGAAAACTTTCAAGAAGCTAGGCAAAAAACAGAGTATTCTTGGTCAAACTGAGCAAAATTTACCCAATGCACCGCGCTGATGTCCCTATGCATAGCACCTGTTTGTAGCCATTTTTGGAGGCCTTCCCGGTGTCCAAATTTGCTCCAAGTTTACTTGTTGGAAATTTATACCTGTCTAACTTCCAACCCAAGTGGAATTTTTGAATTTAGCCTCCATTTTCCCCTCCAAAACTAAGTTCTCCCAACACTGCTTCCTGTGTGTCAAAATAGGGGTAGTAAGGTCATTTTTTGGGCGTTTGTGACCTTTTTGAGGGCTCAAAACCTCTCAAAATTTCTTGGAAATTGGTAAAAAAGCATATTTATTCATGCTAAATCCAAAAATTCTTATTTTTTCTCATTTGGAGGCCTCCATCAAAAGTGAGCGCCAGGTGGCGCGACGCATAGGGCAGAAAATTCTGTGTTAAAAATTTCTATGCATAGCGCCTTTCTGCAGACTAGTTTTGAGGGCCTTCTCGGTGTCCAAATTGGGTGAACAATAGCTTGTTGGAAATATTATTGAGTTTTACTTCCAACCCAACTTGAATTTTTCAATTTTGAGTTCATTTTCCTTGTCAAATGTCAAATCTCCCAAGACTGGTCAAAATGTGCAAAATGAGGCTTCCTAAAGGTAGAGTGTTGTTGCAGTCAACTTGTGAAGGTCTTCCTCAACCCAAAATTGAGCTCATGATAGCTCATTGGAAAGCTATTTGTGTATACTTATCATTTGACTCATCAAGAAAGTCATTTGGCCAACGAAGCTAGCATAAATATTGATTTTCCCAAAGTCACTTCAGATGTGCATCAATTCTCCTGAGGAAACTATATTTTTGACATTTCTCTAAAACCATGACACCTGTGTACAAAGTGAAGGAGGTTTTTCTTACTTGGAATATTTTGGATAAAAACCTCTCTCAGTGTTTCTAAATTCATATTTCCTTGTTCAGAAACATCATTGAGTAAAACCTACCTCGATGTGTGGAACAGGGGATTTGTCAAAATGAAGGGAAATGAAGGAGATAAGGGGCTTCTAAATTCTTGAGGAAATTTTGGGAAGTAGGGAGGGATGTTAGGAAATAGGGTAAAGTGAAATTTCAAAGATTGAGTGAAGGGAAGTGGTCCAAAAGGGAAAAACACAGGCCTAGCCTAGAAAATTGCCAAATTGTAGAAAGAAACTAGGGTTTATGGGAAAATGAGGAATTTGAGGGATATCAGTGATGGGAAGTGTTTAATAATGTACATTAAGGATAGGGGAAGGTGTATGAACATCAGGATATAATTTTTGCTGATGGTTTGACCATCCAAGAGAAATTACCCTCAAAACCCTAGGAGAAGGAAATGAACCTTACTTAGGCACAATTGAAGCATGAACAAAGTCTAAAATGACCTAGTGGAACTTGACATGATGAAAAACACCCTCTGAATGATGGTACACTCAGTTGCATGGTGACATGGACCGACATTTAGACAACTTTGAAAGGAGTAAAAGCAAACCCTAGACCTAATACCTAGTGACCAAAGTTTACTTGAAGACTAACTGAAATGACAAAATTTGACCTTGACACCTTAAAATCACTTTGTAAGAGCATGTTTGATCACTGGAGGAAGGCTGCAAAGACTAACACTAACCTAATGAACATGTATCAAAAAGTTAACTAAATTGTTGTTTAGAAAGTTAAAGTTTGCACATAAGTTTAAAAAGGTTTTATTTATGAGATGTAAATTAGTTGATATATGTGGAGTTTAGTTTCCAATATGTTACCAATTCAAATCTTGTGGAAAGGGGTTGAGGGTGAGAGTTATCTGCGCTGTGTCACAAAATATCTAAACTTAATTAAGCCTTATATAATCTTGGTGAGAGTATAGTACTAATGAATAAATTATTCTTCCATTTTTTATTAATAATATTAAATATTTTTATCAATTATAAGGTTCCTATATAATTATGTTCTAAATTCGTTGGATGTAATGAACATGTATTAAAAAGAGAACTAAATTATTGATTAGAAAGTAAAGTTTTACACATAAGTTTAAAAAGGTTCTATTTATGAAGTGTAAATTAGTTGATTTATCTGGAGTTTAGTTTCCAATAAGTCACTAATTCAAATATGGTGAAAAGGGGTTGAGAGTGAGAATTATTTGTTCCACTTTCAATTGGTTTATCCTGAAATTTTCCAATGTTTTTCAATGGTTCACGCTGATATGATTAAATATTATATCTACAGATTTCACAAATTAAATATCAACCAAATGGAAATAACAAGTCGAATTTTATGCCATTATGAGCCGAACGCTCCCCTATTTCAACCCCACATGGATGAGCCAGTGTTGATTATTTTATTTTATTTTTAATCCACGTTCGAGATTGTATGTGAAGCGAATATGCTTCAAACATAATTCGTCTTAGAGCAAAATCAACGGCTTAGGTTTGGGGTAGTACGAAGCGTTTTCATTAAAATATTTTTCAGCTAACTAAAATTAAAAGAGTGGCATTGAGAGGTGGTTAAATTGAAGCGGTCGAGCAATTAGATGATGGCGTTTCAACAGTTAACGCTTCTATATTTTTTTCATTTCGTGTGGGGTGTAGATACCATGAACAAATAGAGAGAAGATTGATGAATTGTTGTATGCTAAGAAGTGACATGATGTTAGGGTTTCTTGAGAGTGTAGGGATATTGTTTTTAAGTGTTGAAGTTTTGAGAAAGAGTATAATTGATACATGCTAGGGCCTGTCATTGAAAATTCTTATGATGCAGAGATTTTGTATTGTAAAATGTGTGACATGCTGCTATTAGCGAATATGACATGCCTAACCTAAAATGTTGATCACGGTTTGTGAGTGAAATATATTTGTTATTTAAGAAAGGGTTGGTGTTGCATTTAGTTTAATGAGTTAATGTTGTTGTGTCTCACTTGATAGTCTATGCATTATAATTACCTTTGTATTAAGATTGATAAGCATTATATAGGTGTGATGTCAGAGAACTTAACATTACTAGGGATTATGGCATTTTTTTACTGATGAGAGTAGAGACTAGTTGTTTTCAAGAGAGCTTGTTGTGATTTTTGTAGAGGGTATTATATGGCTAGTGATTTATTAATGATGTATGCAGTGTTGATTTGGGGTAGCATTGGATGTGCTCTAGCCATGAAATTTGGTGGAGAGGTTGGGGCACATGAGATCTCCAATACCCAGAAAGGGTTTGGGTAGATTCTAAACAGATCAGGAGATATTAAAACAATTAATATTTTTAATGGAGTCCCTAAGTCTAAACTTCGGGAAAATAAAATATTAATGTGTATTAGTATGAATATGTGTTAGAATCGTCCAAAATACATGGATCAAGCCAGATCTAATCTTAGTCATTGATTAGGGACTTAATCTCGGCCGTTGAGATGTCAACAAAAAAAGTATAAGAGGAGACTTGATGGGAACTTGGAGGACACACTGAGGGAGACCTGTCAGTTCAATTTCTAGAGCGAGGTTTGCTGAGAAATTAAACTAGTGGTCTGGAGAGAAGTGAGGAGGCAACAAGTATGGAATAGAGAGATAAGATATCAGCACAGAAGAGGTAGACGCAGAACCAAAGGAAGCCATGCAGAGGCAGCAGAGATTGCATAGAGCCAGAATGATCCAGATTTAAACAGGAATGCAAAAAATTATAGAGATAACCATAAACACAGAGATGCAGTGGAAATAATGCTTCATTTCATTAATGTAAAATACTGAAATATGCTTACAAATAGAAATGGAAATAAACCAACTAGGGTGATGGTAGCTTATCTCTAAGACGATATGTGGTGGCTACATGCCTCTAAACTGTGTTACAATGAGTCTTGAAGGCATATTTATTATAGAGAAACAATGGAAAACCCTAAACATCCAAAAACCTAACCCTAGAAGATGAAACGCCAAACTGTGGGCCCCATTTGGGTAAATTGGTACATCAACTTCCCGGGGTCATGACTTTGGGATACAATCTCTGTTTGACGTGCACAATAGCTCGTTAGAAATATATATCCAAGGACTATAACTTTGGAAAGAACAACATGGGTCAATGACCCATGTTGCTCTCGGTTTTCCAAAAAAACTTCGTTTAGGGCCTCAAAACGGCTTCAGAAGTTCAGGACCCAAAAAACTGCTAAAAATAGTAGATTGTGCTACAATCAAGGAAACTGAAAAATGGAAAGAGACAATTTTCGGGGTCCAAGTGGGATAGGTGGGTGGCCACCAACATCCACTTGGATCATAAAAGGGTCTGCGTCATCCACGTAGAGGCTGCAGGAGTGACGTAGAAGCTGAGAGACGCCACGCAGAGCCTCAGTAGGTTGACGCAGAGGGTTTTAGGTTGTAGCAGAGGTCAGTAGGGCCTACGCTGGGTTTAGGAAAGTGTTGGAAGTTTTTCTATCTGTGGGTAAGCCAGTTTGGCACCCTGTTGTACAAGAAAATTATTAAATAATAAAATCCTCGCTTGCTACACCGGTTTTCCCACATTGGGTTTTTCCAGGGACATTAGTCCAAAATAACTGTGTCAATGTGTACATATTTTGTTTCTATATTACGATGTCATACCTGCAGCAGTATTTATTTTAATGTTTGTTGAAGTAATTTCATGAATAACTTATGATGAAATAAGTAGGAAAAGTAAATCAGTTGTTGTAGTGATAGAATTTTCACATGGTATCAATGGAAGTAACCAGAGACAAAAAGGGAAAATCAGTTATGGGTCGAGAACACGATGCAGAGGCATCCACCTCATGGGACTCACAAAGATTTTCAGAAGATTGCACCAGAGAGAGAGATTATGATTTCTCTATGTTGGCTTCCAGGTTGGAAGAAGAAGTGGCATGCATGACTAGTGTTGCATCATCAGAAGTATGGCATATAGACAGTGGAGCCTCATGGCATATGATAGGAATTAGGGAGTGTTTCTCAGAATATCAAGAAGAGAAGATAAACTTTCAAATCACCATGGGGAACAAGGCAAAGTGTACTCCAGTAGGAAAGGGTACCATAGTTTTTCAGACAGAATCAGGAGAGTGGTTCCATGCCACAAATGTGCTACATGTGCTAGGATTGGGGATGATATTACTTTCCATGTCACAACTACAAGCAAGGGATATGACATCTACTTCATCAAGGAAAAGGTATACGTCAAACACTCGAGCTGGAAAAAGAAAGTGCAAATCAGGATAAAAAATAATCGGTTGTACATATTACAACTAGAATCTCCAATGGCACTAATAGGCAGTCATGGGGACAAAGACTTGAACGAACTATGGCACAGAAGGATGAGTCACTTACACCATGGAGCTCTAATAATTCTCCGGATCATTGTAACAGGAGTTCCAGATCTGAGTACGGAACGAGATGATGTATGCAGGGGATGCGCTCTAGGAAAATATGCCAAGGCGACACTTCCTATGAGCAATCACAAGGCCAAGAGTGTACTAGGATTGATACAGTCAGATATCTGCGGTCCTATGTCTGTCAAAGCTCTCAACGATGCTGAGTATTTCCTTACTTTCATTGATGACCACTCGAGGAAAACTTGGATCTATTTTTTGAAAACCAAGTATGACTTTTTCCGTCAATTCAAGGAGTTCAAGGGTCTAGTGGGGAATCTAACAGGTAAGAAAATAAAAGTCTTGCGCTCAGATAATGGTGGAGAATATGTCGATAAGGACTTCACTGATTTTTGTGCTAAGGAGGGCATTAGAAGAGAGTGGATATCTCCCTGCAATCTGGAGCAGAATAGGGTGGCAGAAAGGAAAAACAGGAATATTGTAGAAGCAACTAGGGCCATGCTATATGATCAGGATATGCCAAAATGCCTATGGGAAGAAGCATGCAACACAAATATCTACGTTCAGAATAGGACTCCTCATTGGGCATTAGGAAAGATTACTCCAAAGAAAGTCTTCATTGGGAAGACACCTGAATTCAGTCATATTAAGGATATTTGGGAGTTTGGCATATTGTCGCATACCCGAAGAAAAAAGGAAGAAGCTGGATTAGACTGCAGAAAAGGGGTATCTGATAGGGTATAGCGAGAATGCTAAGGCATACAGGATCTATCTTCTAGGGATAAGGAAGGTAGTAGTACGACGAGATGTAAATTTCATGGAGGACAGAGCTTTCAGAAGATCTTGCGAAATGCCTTCCAAGGAGAAGTCTAAAGAGGATCTATTGGTCATGCCTCTTCAACCAATGGAAGTAAAGAATCCTTTCTCAGATCAAGAATATTCTCAAGAGGAGGAAGACGAGCAAACAAAAGCACTTGTTGGCAGAGGAAGAACTAGCATGGAACTTCGTCAGATTCTGCGTGATGCAGAGAACTTCATCAAAGTCTAGAGCTAAGGAACAGTAAAAGGGAGTGAAAATAGCTAGACAAGTATCAAGTCTTAGTAGCTTAGGATGAAGAACCTGCCATCTTCAAGGAAGCAGCTCAACATCAGGTTTGGCTAGATGCGATGGTGGAGGAGTATAACTCCATAATGGTAAACGATGTCTGGGAGGTGGTGTCAAGGCCTCAAGATAGATCTGTGGTAGGATCAAGATGGATCTAAAAGATCAAATATGCTACAGATGGTAGCATTGAAAAATACAAGGCTAGGTTTATGGCTAAGGGGTATGCTCAAAAGGAAGGGATTGACTGTGAGGAAACCATCACCCCAGTAGCTAGGTATACATCTATTAGGACCGTGATATCTCTTGTAGCCCAGATGGGATGGGAGATCCATCAGATGGATGTCAAGATGACATTTCTGAACAAGGTAATAGAAGAAGAAGTATACATTGAACAACCAGAGGGCTTTGAAAATCATGAGAAGAAGTCTCATGTATGTAGAATGAAGAAAGCCTTGTATGGGCTGAAGCAGGCACCAAGAGCGTGGTATGGTTGAATAGATGGTTACTTGCAGAAGATGGGGTTTGTCAAGAGCGACGCGGATCCAAATCTCTACTATCTGGTTGTAGAGAGTGAACCACTTATCTTAGTATTATATGTGGATGATCTCTTCCTAATAGGATCATCTAGACTCATTGAAGACTACAAAAAGAATCTAGCCACAGAGTTCGATATGAAGGATCAAGGATGAACGCACTATTTTCTAGGGTTGGAAGTTTGGCAACAGAAAGGAAAAATCTTCCTTGGGCAAGGAAGGTATGCTACAAAAATTCTGAAAAGGCTCGGGATGGGAGACTATTGACCTATGGCTATGCCAATGATCACCAACTAGAAGAAGATTGATGCATCAAAAGACAAGGATGTCAATCCCACCCTATACTGACAACTCATAGGGTCCCTGATGTATCTAGTCAATACCAAGCCAGATATTTTTCTACAATGTCAACACCCTTAGTCAATTCATGGTGGAACCAAAGAGGGCTCACTAGGCAGCAGCCAAGCATGTTCTCGAGTATCTACAGGGAACAATTGATTATGGGCTCTTGTACAATAAGGAGAAGGATATCAAGTTGAGCAGATTTACTGATGCAGACTAGGCAGGAAGTTCAGTGAATCGGAAAGTACCTCTGGGTACAGTTTCAATATTGGATCAGCAATAACCTCCTAGTGCAGTAGGAAATAGAAGTCCGTGGCTTTGAGCTCGTCTGAGGTAGAATATATGGCAGAAAGCACAGCTTTGTGTAAGGCCATATGGCTTAGAAAAATGTTGGTAAACCTATTCGGAAGAAATATGGAGGTGACCAGGATCATGTGTGATAATCAGAGTTGCATCAAACTCTTTGAGAATCTAATATTTCATGATAGGTCAAAGCATATTGACATCTGGTGTCTCTTTGTCAGAAATTGTGTCCAACGTGGAACTGTACAGGTGAGATACACTCCTACAGGGGAACAAGTGGCAGATATCCCGACCAAGGCCCTTCAAAAGTCAAAATTTGACTACTTCAGAGAAAAGATGGGGATGGTAAAGAACCCCCTTTAGAAGTAGTGTGTTAGTAGCACGAATGAAGAGGGAGTTGTAGTGCAGATGTAGTGTTGGGAGAAAGGACCAACAACACCACAGATGCAGTGTTGGGAGAAAGAACCAACAACAACACAGTTGGAGAGGAAGGTGTAGTGAGGATGCAGTGCTGGGAGAAAGGACAAGTAACAGCGCGGATGCAGAGGGAGCTGTCGTACATATGCATCAATGGTAGTGGAAAAACCATGAGAAGTAGTACAAGATGTAGTAGTGCAGAGGATGTTGAGTAGGGAGGCCTAGCATCAACACAAGTACCTATGCCGGATGATCAGAGTAATACATAGTGAGGAGTATTGCTAGAGCACAATCATCACTAAGAGGGAGTGTTGATTTGGGGTAGCATCAGATGTGCTCTAGCCACGAAATTTGGTGGAGAGGTTGGGGCACATGAAATCTCCAATACCCAGAAAGGGTTTAGGCAGATTCTAAACAGATTAGAAGATATTAAAATAATTAATATTTTTAATGGAGTCCCTAAGTTTGAACTTAGGGAAAATAAAATATTAATGTGTATTAATATGAATCTGTGTTAGAATGGTCCAAAAGACATGGATCAAGCTAGATCTAATCTTAGCCATTGATTAGGGACTTAATATTAGCCATTGAGATGTCAACAGAAAAAGTATAAGAGGAGGCTTGAGGGGCACTTGGAGGACACACTGAGGGAGACCAGTTAGTTCAATTTCTGGAGCAGGGTTTGCTGAGAAAGTGAACCAGTGGTCTAGAGAGCACTCAAGAGGCAACAAGTATGGAATAAAGAGACAAGAGATCAATGCAGAAGAGGTAGATGTAGAACTAGAGGAAGCCATGCAGAGGCAAAAGAGACTGCGCAGAGCCAAAAGGGCTTGCGTCATCCACACAGAGGCTACAGGAGTGATGCAGAAGCCCATAGAAGCTGCGCATAGCCTCAATAGTTTGACGTATAGGGTTTCAGGCTGTAGTAGAGGTCAATAGGGCCTACGCTGGTTTTAGGGAAGTGCTAGAATTTTGTCTATCTGTGGGTAAGCCAGTTTGGCACCCTGTTGTACAAGAAAATTGCTGAATAATAAAATCCTCCCTTGCTGCACTAGTTTTCCCACATTGGGTTTTCCCGGGGACATTAGTCCAAAATAAATGTGTTAATGTGTGCATATTTTGTTTCTATATTATGATGTCATATCTATAGCAGTGTTTATTTTAATGTTTGTTGAAGTGATTTCATGAATAACTTATGATGAAATAAGTAGGAAAAGTAAATCAGTTGCTGCAGCAGTAGAATTTTCACATGCAGTTATATATTAAGTACATAATTGTATTTTTTGTTTATTGTTGTACGAATAAGTTTGATGAGAATAACATTATATGTGGGTCCAATTTGAAAATTGGATGAAACATGGCTTGCGTTATTTGTGTTTGAGTTAAGTGGATATAGTGTGAAATCTTTTGAAATGAGATCCACAAGGGGTCTGAGGGTTGGATCCTTCAGTGAGGGAGTGGTAGCTTCCTTGTGGTGGTGGCTAGAGAACTATATTAGGGATTGGTAGCTTCCTTCTAGTGGTCGTTGGAGAACTAGACCAAGTAGTGGTGGCCTCCTTTCAAGGGTAGCTAGAGAGAAAATAGGAGGTGGTAGCCTCCAATAGGTAGGAGCTTGTGCATTGGTAAAATATTCCACTAGTGAAACATGTAAAAGATGATTTTTTGAATATTAATAGATGAAGATGAATACAACAGCAATGGTTGTATTTCCCAGTTAAGTTTTCCACCTAATATATGTTGTCTCTATGTGAGGATGATGTGTTGTTCTTTCATTTGTGATGTTCATAGTTCACACATATTACTTTCTTATGTATACATATATTGGCATTCAATTAACTAAGTAAAAGTTGAATTATCAAGAATAGTGATCAACCAACCACCAACCACCCCCCCCCCCCCCCCCCAAAACAATATTTCTAACACTAAAATTAACTAATTATTATTTTTTTATTGAGTGAGCCAATGTATCACTAGTAGCTTGGTGGAATTTATAAATTCCAAAGGCTCTCAATTTTTTGACCTCAATCTCTAAATTCCATTTTCCTGTAGCTTTCTTATTCTTGGTAATAATTTTCTCAATTTGTGATTTTTAGGTCTCCATATTGTATATGGTATGGTGCAATGGAACATATTATTATTAAAAAATGGTTAGTTCTTTAAAAGATAACTCCTCTACTATTTGTCATCTTGAAATTAACTTTCTCAATTTGTAGTTTTATGGACTCTTTGTATTAAGAATATGGTGAAATGTAACATAATCTTAAAAAGCACATAATCCTTCATGAGATAACTCATTTACTATTTTTTTTTCTTTCTACCATTTCTATTTCTACCCAAGTGGGCACTTGAATGATAGTATCAACTTTGATCTCTAATGCATTATGTGCTAAATTCTTAGAGTCTCAAGCACTCATTGTACTAGTTATCCTTTTTCTTTCCAAAGGTGTGGTAGTATGCTTTTCATCCATATGAAAACAAGGAGGATCCAACTTGTCTCCATCTAAAACATATTATTCCTTATTATCTCTTATTTTTACCATAATCTCATGACTCTTTTAGGTAGAAGGAAATGTTATGGGGAATATGGGTAGAACCAACATCAACGTTGTTTGTAGATTTTCCCTCTACTTGTGTTTAAATTGACTATTCTCCTTTTGTAGCTTATATTTATATGCATGGGTATTGGAGTTAGCTCATGTATTTACAACATCATTATAGATTTGCTTCTTTTTCTTTGGAGTGGTATTGCTAGTATTGGGATCATTATCAGAAAACTCCTATAATTTCCTATTATCTTCTAAAAGAAGTTCTATAACTTATTGTAGATAAGTGAGTTGTGAAAGTTCCCAATGGGTGGAAACCTTTGTATTATTCAACTTCTTTTAAATGCAAGGATTTAAGAACTCAATTATTTTTTACAAAATCATTTTTTTTTTATATAAGCATCACCAATTTAAAAAGTAAAGAAATAAATTGGTGCTCACTCTTCTTTTGAAGAAAGGAAGCCCAAAACGTTTACTATCTACAAACATAGTAATGAAAAATCTATTGCAGAGAAATCAAGGAAGGGGAATAAGCTTTCCTTGAAAAGACAAGAAGTCTAATATAAATAAATTCTTCTTCATAAACATAGATTCCTTTTTCTTCCAAAAAGTCTAAAGTTGCCCCAATAAGCCTTTTGTTATTTTCTCTAGTAAGCACATATCTAAATCATCAAATAAACAAATCTTGAATTTGGAAAAAAATGAATAGAAACTTGTGTTTCCACAATATGGGATATGAGAATTGAATTGGTTCCATTGGAACCTAAATTTATGTTGATTCATCACACTTATGGAGCTTTTGGAGACAATCAGTGGAAGGCTTAACTAACAAGTGATAGTCAATCAAGTGGTTGACTATCAAAGTAGTTGATTAAGTGGTTGACAATTTGATTTGGTAAGTATCTAGTGGACAATCATTTGAGTGGTTGAATAGTGAGACCATTGAAGTAATCGATTGGATATTTGGGTTGACTCAGGAATTCAATTAGTTCAAACTATTTCCATGAAATTTTCAATGTTTCATTAGCTAATTAACTATTTCAATCAACCTAATTCTCTTTGACTAATCGATTTCTTGATTCAACTTGACTATCAAGTCAATTCGGTCTCACCTCTTAGTTCGTTGCCCCACTAGTTGAAGACTTGATCGACTGACTACTACTTATTTACTCGACCAACCCTTCAACCACTTAGTTGACTGCACAATTGACAACTCTTCGAGTTTACAACTCGATTGACCATCTCCTATTATTCAATCCTTTGAATCACTATCTTCAGAATCTCTAGTGGTGTGATAAACCAACATTACCTAACATTCCAACACCCCCCATCAACTGATTTATCTCATTGCATAGATATCAAAGAAAGCACTAGCATGAGCAACTTGGAAATCTAAATTTTTGTAGCTTGAAGGAAATGGAAACACAAAACATGGTTTTTGGTTTACCAAAATGTCCTTCTACATGATGGAGTCTATAGGGGGACATCAGACATATTTTGACTTTGGAAAATTTAGAAAATCACAGCATGTACAAAAACCATTAGAGCTTATTAATAGTGACATTTGTTGCATTAATAAACCTTCAATAGTAGGTAAAAATCATTTTAACCTTTATTGATGATTTCTAAAGATTTACTTGGGCTTATTTATTGAATAGTCTTTAAAAAGTTAAATGAATTTAGGGAACTAATTAAAAAATAATGTGATCAACCCAAGAAATTATTAGTATATGATAATGGAGGATACCATATGAATTGACCATTTGAAGAATACCTTTCTAGCAAGGATATCACTTGGTAGAGGTTTGTACCTCTTACTCCTCAATATAATGGTGTGGTAGAATGTAATAATTGAATCTTAGTCAAGATGGCTCTATATCTCTTACATGCCAAAGACTTACTAAGTAATTTTTGGCTTGAAGTTGTTTAATGTGCAAACTATATTCTGAATCTTGTTTCAACTAGATATTTATTTCTATGACTCCATTTGAGAGATGGCATGAAAAGAATCCCTTAGTTGGCCACCTAATATTTTTCAAATCTATTGCTTAGGTGCATATTTCCCATGATTTTAGAAAGAAATTGGTTGCAAAGAGTCACACTTGCATCATGATGGGATACTCTGAAGAGATGAAAGCAAACAAAATATCATTATTAGGAGAAATGTAATATTTGATGAGAAGTATTATGGCATTAAGTTTTTTAATTCTTCCTTTATTATATTTCATAGTGATCCCTTTGATATTTTGAAAAAAAATGGATCAAATATCCCTTTTTTCGGTTTCTTGGATACTCATTTGACCATTCTTTTAGATGATCGAATAATGGTCATTTCTGATAAAATTATAACCTCTCCTAATCAAATTTCTAAATTCAATATCAATTCACTGACTTCTTATTTTCCTTTCTCGGCTACTAAAAAAATTGAACTTGCTAACCCATATGTTGGTGATGTTTTCTTAGGCTACCAAACTTGTAGTCAGAAGTAGCATGTTAGTATTGCATTGATGACTTTTCTTAATAAGATTTACGATATACAAAGGGACAAGTTGAATGAGAATAGGTTATGCAGGTTGAGATGGATTCTCTTTTGAAGAATCACGTTTGGCACTTAGTTCGTTGACCACAAGGGAAAAACGACATGAAGCGTCAATAAGTATATAAGAAAAAATTTGTTTCTAAACGTGTTATTGAGCATCATAATGTTTTTTTGGTGATAAACGAGTTTTCACAACAAGAAGGAATCATCTACACTAAAATATTTGCCCTATTGAAAAGATGAATTGTGTTCAACTAATCCTTTCCCTTGACACTCTTTTTAGATGGAAAATCCATTAGATGGATGTTAGGAGTGATTTTTTTCATTGTAACTTATCTAAATAAATATACATGTAACAACCCCTAGTTTTGTGACATATTCCAATATTTTTGTTGACTGGAAAAGTCACTGTATGGTTTAAAACAAGCCCCTCAACTTGGAATGGTAAGATTCGTCTATTCTTTCTCAATCTTGGGCTAATATGTTTTGAATATAACCATGGTATTTATGTATTACGCATTAATCGTGAAATTTTGGTTTTTGTTGTATTTATTGATTATTTGGTCAAAATTAGCAATAATATTGATCAAATTCTTAGGTTGAAGAGTCAACTTGATGACACCTATGAAATGATATACCTTGGTCTTCTAGAATTTTTCCTCAGTCTCCAAGTTTTACAACTCAATGATGGTATATTCCGCGCTCAACCTGTTATCACTCAGGTTTTCCCAAAATTTGTAAGAAAGGGAAAGGAGGCTGAGGTAACCACAAACTAATCTTTTAGATGCAAATTCTAGCGAAGTTGCATCTATAGAGGGCTTTCTCTTTAAGTTTTAGCTTTGTTTTTTCAAGATATTAGGCTAGTTGTGAAGTTTAGGAGTTCGTTTGAATTTGAGCAGTGAGATTCAATAGCAAATGGATAAGACTCAGTAGTTTAGGCCATTGGGCTAATGGAGTCAAGTAATATGGCTTTACTGGATTTGGGTTTCTCAACAAAAGATTGTTTCACAGAGCAAGGTGGTCAAACAGGGAACAAATAAAGACTTTGAATAGATGGAATGGGTTTAAAAATGGATGAAGGGCAATTAAGAAACCTTCAACCAATTTCAAGAGGGAACTTGGATGATTATTGATAAAGAGCAGTGAAGAATTCCTTAACAAATAATCAAAATGAAAGAACTAGAAAACAGGAGCAATTAAGATTTTACTGTTTATCCTAATTCAGATGAAAACATAGAAAATGATAACTTTTGAAGATAGAGTGCAGTTAAGAAAATTTTGAATTACTCTTTTTTGTTTATCATTCATATGTGAAATAGAGATGATATAATGAACAAAGAAAACTCTAAAACATAAGGTATAGGGGACTTATTGATCCAGTGCTTGCTTCAAGAAATCTGTGAAAAGTCCATTGCATTGATTCTTTGTCCAGCAAGCCACACGAAAGTTTGATCCAATCAGCACTTTATTCCAAAAAACTAGTATTACAACAATGTATATGAATCCACCCCTAATACTCCAAATGATGAAGTATTTATACAAAATATTTTACACAAAATATTTCATAACAGAGTGAGATATATTCTAGTGATGAAAAATCATTTTTACAGAAAAATAGAGACAGGTAGTCTCGAAGATAGGAAAAAAGCAAACAAATGATGTGTTGTTTCTATTTGTGCTAGGTGTGCTGGAGGCAGGTCCTTTTAATTTGGCTTGCTACTATAACTTCGTGTTGGTTGCCCTGTTTGACTGATACTCTTTATCTGTTCTGATACTCTTTGACCTGTTTTGACCACTGTTCACCTTTATTCATCTCTGTTTATCTCAGCTGGTAAATAGCCCAAAATTTACATTTTACCAAAGGTAACTTTACAAAATCTCTAACATATCTTCCCACCATTTCTGCTCTGGAAATTTGTGCCTCTGAAATTTCCTGAGTGTTTCATCAGTCTCTGTGTATTTGAAAAAGTTAGGCTGAATGGTGAATAGATGCTTTACCTCATGCTCAATGTAGAATAAGTTCTCTAAACTGTCATAGAGAACTCGGCCTGTGGGAAGTGCTTTTACTCCTGCTGCACTTGATGATGATCTAGCTTGATTGCTAGCATACCTGTTCAATTTATATATATATATAATCAATCTGTTTCATTAACTTATCATTAATGGCCAAAGGACTTGGTAGCCCTTTGCTCTGCAAAACTATGAATTTTTCCATAAAATAATTGATTTCTACTTGCATGTCTTGGCATCTTCTCTCTAGATTTTGCATTAAAGTTCTCTTGGTCAAAACTCTTTTGATTTCCAAAATGGTTCCTGTCCTATCTGAGAAGCCAAGTTCTTCTAACTGTTCTCTGTTTTTGGTATTCAAATAATTGATAAGCTTGTTGGCTTCTTCTAGGTTTTTACCCAGCTCTGCTCTTGTCTACTGAATTGCTCCATGGGTTGTTTTTACTAAGTCTAGCTACTCATAGACTACTTGGATTGACGGAAACATTTCATTTATAAACTAAATTATATTAGCCCAAATGATTTTCTTGATTTCTGTCAAGGGCTTATCAAAAGTGAGTTCTTTTTCTAAGGTTTTCACTTTACTTTCTAAGGCTTTAATCTCCTTAGTCTTTTCCATAATACTTATTTTGGAGGTATCGTAATTCCTTTCTGCCTTAGCCAGTTGCTTTTTCACCTGTTTCAACTCTATAACCTGCAATATTAGTTCTTCCATGGCTTTTATCAATTCTTCGGTGCTCATATTAATACTGCTACCTGGTGTTGTACCTGCTTCTGATGTACTTGTTATTACTCCTGTTGTGACTGCTGGAACATTTGGAGCTGGAGTTGTTCCACTTGTGGAAGGGACTGCAGTTGAGACTGTGGGGATTACTTCAGGAGGCTGAGAGGTCGACTTAGGATTTATGTTGTATAGCTTCTAAAGTTTGAGGATGTTGTGAAGGAGGCAATTTCAGCTGTTTTCTTAAGGCAACAATATCCTCTTCTTTCTTTTTAATCAATGCCTTTATGCCTTTAGCATCTTTGGGATCATGTCCCAATCCAATAATTATCTCTTCTAATGATTTGGTCATGTTATCTTTGGCCAGAGAAGATGCTTTCTCCAAATGTAATTGAGTTGTTGTGTTGTCCAAGGAGTTTTGCAATCTGTGGGCTAGCATTGCTTTATTAGTCAATGTGGAATAAACCATTTCCACAGTCTATTTATGAAGCTCAATTTGGTCCATGGGATGAATATCTTTGGCTAGGACCTCCAAGTTTGTTTTGATATACTCTACCGCTGACTAGGGTTGCTGCACCTTTGGTTTAAAGTAACTCATTAACATTTTACCTTCTTTAATGTCATAGGCTGACATTAATCTCTACTAGTTTGTAGGGGCCATTTTCAGATATTGACCATAAATTTGAAGTCTTATTGGGTCATTCCGGGCCTTTATCTCTGTGAAAGTCTTCTTAATGTCTGAGGCTTGTTTGCTTTGTGGCCTAGTAGAAGATACTTCTACACTGTGTTGTCTTTCTAGCTCCTGCCTATATGAGCTAGTTGATGTTTCTACCACAGGGGAATTCTGTTGGCTCACTAACCTTTCACCTCTTAGACTGTCAGTAGTTTCTGCAATGATTTCCTCTTCTGAAAGAGTATTCAGTCTTTACCTGTTTGCTCTAGGTTGCTCTATCGGTCCACTGATGGGTGTGATAGTTTCTCTATCTCTCTTCCTGTTCCTATCCTCATTTAGAGGAGTCTGTAATGCAAGAATTTCTTTTGCTTTAGTTTGGGCTGGATGAAATTTCCCCTGGCTCTATTCTTTGGACATTTCTGGCTGATCTATCATTGTAGGTTGCTCTACTTCTTTACCCTTTGAAGTCCCTGTAACTGGTACGTTGGTTTTCTATGTACGTTGATGGGAAGTTACAGCAGAGTATGTACCAATACCTAATTGTTGAGGCAACTTGAAAGTTACCTGGACTTAAGGAGGAAAACTATGTAATTTGCAGGCTGAACAATGAACTACAGAGCACGATGCTAGAATCTCTTGGCCGAGTGGTGGATCGGACGCTCGTACACTCAACTAGACATATTTTGCATGGCACACAGTTTGTAGGGAGTAAGGGTGAAAATGAGATTTTCTCGTTGATTTAACAAAATTTGGTTTGGCGGGGCTTTTTTAGCATTTATTGGGTGGATGACGTTAGAGTGATGGGACATCTTGTTGTTAGCGGAGGGTGGTAAATGGTTTTCCCCGCACTGCTTTTGGGGTCAGGTGGTTTCGAGTGGGGGAGCGAGCGAGCATGTTGGGAGCGCAACACGTGGCAGAGGTACGGAGGAAAACCATTGAGCAATCGCGACTTAAAGCGCAGTGGAAAGGATGGTCGCGATATGATCGTCAACCGTCAGATGAAAAGTCTGAGATCGTACGGATGACGGATGTTGGAGATGGTGGGGAGTTAATGCAGCGGGCCCAGGTGTAATAAGTCGTGTTTTAATTGTTTCGGGCGTAATTTTATTGGCTGGGGTTATGGTTATTAATTAACCGGGGTGGTTAATTAATTCCATTGTGCGTGCGGGGAGGCTATTAATAAATTTCAAATAAACTTATTAATCCCTGTTTTAAGCTATGTAATGGTTATATACATGGGATTTATATAATAATGGTTAAAAATTAATATGCAATGAAATAATAAGCGCCAAGTTAAAATGTTAGGAATTTACATTTAAACTTAGGCGAAAGCGGTTTTTGAAGTGATATTATGCCTTTCCTAAGTAAAATAGGTTTTTCACTTTAGGATAAACTTTATAAAAAGGAGATGAATGATGGATGAATGATTTATGAGCACCTAGGCTTTTAGATCATTGGGTCGAGGGTCTATTCCCTCCAGAAGTCAGTGAAATTCTCTGAGCCCCTTTTACTTTCAAAGAACTTAATGCTTAGGGAAAATTAGTGAATTGTTTAGGGTAAATGTGAATGGAAGTTGGTTATTTAACCTTGCTTTGATTGAACTGCATCAAGTGTAAAGCATGCCTTGCACTTTGTGATAAAAGTAAAGATCAACACATTTAGAAACATTTTCATCACAAGTATCTTTCTGCAACACCATCTACCTACCCTACCTACTTTAACCTAACATTTTTTCCTTCTTTATTTGGGTGCACTTAGACTGGAAAACCCTTATCAAATCATTTTTCTTTCACATGGCAAGCCTACCTAAGTTTATACTTATTACATCCAAGGGCTCAGATTAAACTGTTGAGCTCCTTTTATTTACTCTACCTATCTACTTATTTGTCAAGATTAAATAGTTTGGGTCAGATTTTATTCTCTATCTCTAAAACATAAAATTCAAATATGAACTAGCCAAGCTTGAGCTGTTTGACTATTCATAAATTGTGGTAAAATTTTAACAAGCTACACACAATTGCTTATTACAGAAAATGAAACAGTAGTGGCACTTGGACTTGCACACTGTCCTGGTCTATTTTTGTTTGGGGTTCATTTTTTTCACTTTTTTTGATCATTTTATTCTTTTTACCCTTTGATTTTTCTTTTAGGGTATACCCTTTTTACATTTTTTAAATTTTTTGATTTTTTGACAATATGAAAAACCTTTGCAACAAGAAAAGGTATGAACATATTACAGAGCTCATCAAGTCAATCATGAAATTTGACACCGATTGGTATAGGAGCATAACACTGGCTCCACTTGGGGATGGCTTTTCCTGATGAAAAGTCAAGAACAGTAGGTCAGATGGCCTTCTGAATGAATTTGACTATACTCTGAAATCTCCTTCTGCTGGTTGCTTTATTATATGTATGACAGTACACTTTTGAAGCTTAGGTCCTTCTCTTCGGGCTTCAACTCCAACAAGCTACTATCCAATCCAAACTGCGACATTACCAAGGATATAGTATGTACATGTTAACATCAGAATATGTTAAAAGTTGGATCAAAATAATGTTTCAGCATCCGACCATTAACTGGTCCTTCTCCTGTCTCTGTACCATCCAAATTCTTCAAAAAGTAAGTATTGTTCCCTTGTAAGGCCTGGATAACAAAAGGTCCCTTCCATAGGAAGTCAAACTTTCCATGTTTTCCTTTGTCTTCTCTCCTGGAATCCCATCTCAAAGCTTTGTCTCCAAGGTAGAAATCTTCTACTTTGGTTCTCTTATCAAAAAATTTCTTAAGTTTCTCTTGTATTATTTGGGATCTTCGATACACTTCTTCTCTGGTCTGCTGCAAATGGATGGTTTGGTTAATTCTCCTTTGAATATCAATGGGCTCCACCTGAGCTTCCTGAAGTAGTCTCATTACTAGAATTCCTAAAGATGAAGGAAACACAGCCTCCAAACCATAGACTAGTTCATAAGGACTAGTCCCAATAGATTTCTTTGTAGTAAGTCTATCTGCCCACAATGCATTAGTAAGTTTCTTATGCCAATTTTTCTTATTTTCTTTCAATAATTTCTTAATGATATTAATTAGGCTTTTATTGAATGACTCAGTTAGACCATTACCTTGAGGGTAATAAGCTTGGAATGACCTAAAGTGCTATGGTATTTGTTACAGAAATTTATCATTTTCTTAGATTTGAAGGCAGCAACATATCGGTGATGATCTTTTCAGGACAGCCAAATCTAGACAATATGTTGGTTTCTAAAAATCCTATAATGATTGTCATTGGCTTGTCTTCAAGGAATGGCTTCTATCCATTTGGTGAAATAGTCTGTGGCAATTAGAATCCATTTATGTTGGCCAGAAGAGTTAGGGTGAATTTCTCCAATGAAGTCAAGTCCCCATTGTTGGAATGGTTTTTCAGTAGAAATTGGTCTCAAGGGTAAGGATAACAATTTCCTCTTACCTTCAAAAATCTGACATTTGTGGCAAGCAGTAACAAACTTTTTTACATCTGTGAACAAGGTTGGCTAGTAAAATCCAGCTCTGAGGATTTTGTCTGCAGTTGATCTCCAGTGAAGGTGTTCACCACAATCCCCTGCATGAAATTCCTTGAGAACCTTGTCAGCTTCTTCTTTTACTAAACAATTTAATAGAATACCTTCATGGTTTTTCCAAAATAAAGAATTATCTAAAATACAAAATTTTGAAGCTTTCATCTTTAAAAACCTTTTCTTTGTCTTGGATAATCCTAGAGGAGCTTGCAGGTTTAATAATACAAAAATTATATCAGCATGCCAAGGTGAGTTTAAGAAGGCCTGGCTAATCTGTGGAGTCGCCATCTCCTGTTCATTATCCAGTTCATTAATATCTAGGGTTTGGCAATTTGTTTCAGTCATGAGTTTTGCTAAACCCTATCCTTTTATAAGCTTTGTGGGTTTTATTTCTATATCATATTCCAATATAGTAGCAATCCATTTATCTCGTCTGCCTTCAAGTCCATCCTCAGTCAAGATGTATTTCACAACAGCATTTGGCACATAGGCTATTACATGGGAGTATAATATATAGACTCTAAAGTATTTAATAGCTTTTACAAGTGAATAGGCTTGTTTTTCCATGATTTTGTACTTTAATGGTGCATCTCTTAGTGCTTTACTGAAAAAGGCCACGGGTTTCTCACATCCTTCATCATATTTTTGTAGTAAAACAACAGCAATGGTGTGTTCTGATGCAAATGAAAATATCATAAAGTCTCTATCAAACTTTGGACTTGTCAGGACCGGTGCTCTAGTCAAAGCCATTTTAATTTCTTCAAACGATTGTTTGGCTTCCACTGTCCATTTAATTTTTGCATCCGTTTTCAAGATATTATTCAGCAATCTGATTAATTCAGCTAAATTAGATATAAATCTTCTTAAAAAGTTGATCTTTCCTAGGAAAGCCTGAAGTTCTTTGACATTTCTGGAGTGGGGTATTTGTAAAATAGCTTCAACTCTAGCAAGATCAATCCTAATGCTATCTTTGGAGATGATATGGCCTAAGAGTTTGCCTTCTTCAAGACCAAACAGGGACTTTTTAGGATTTAGGGAAATGCCATATTGTCTACATTTTAAAAACACTTGTTTCAGATGATCTAAATGTTGTTGATCTGATTTAGAAAAAACAGTCAGGTCATCTAAATATATGACCAAGAAATCATGAATTTCTTTTGCAAAAGCTATGTCCATTTCACGTTGGAAATTTTCCCCTGCATTCTTGAGTCCAAATGGCATTTTAACATATTTTAATGTTCCCCATGGCGTTGTAAAAGCAATTTTTTCCTGGTCATCAGGATGGACCAGAATCTGGTTATAGCCTGAGAACCCATCCAATAGTGAAATCCTAGAAGCACCTACCACCCTTTGTAAAATGTGGCCCATCTTAGGTAAAGGGTAATTTTCCTTCAAAGAAACCTTGTTTACATTCCTTAAATCAACACAAAACCTAATTTCTCCAGTCTTTTTCCTAGTAGGTACTAAGTTAGAAACCCACTCTCAAAATCAGATAGGAGCTATTATCCCTGCTTCATACATTTTTTTGATTTCCTTTTCAATTAAGGGAAGTAGTACAGGGTTGATCCTTATGAGCTTTTGTTTGAATGGTTTTTTATTTTCCGTTAAAGGGATTGTATGTTGAATTATAGAGGTATCATAAGATTTCAAGTCCTCATAATTGCAGGCAAATACATCTTGAAATTCTTTCATTAATTCAGCATATTTAAGTTTTTGTTTAGGAGGCAAAGATTTGGACAATTTTACCATTTTTGGATTTTCTTCAGTTCCCAAGTTACAGTCTTCAATATCAGCTTTTAGAGGTTCCATCTTGGGTTTCCTTGGGGTATCATTAGAATCAAATAGATCTTCCAAAGAAGTTAATCCTTTAGGCAACTAATTATCTTTCAAATTAATGATTTCAGATTCTTCTTCAATAATTTCATCAATGTCCATTTCTTTGAGATCCTACATTTCTCTATTGGTAAACGTTGTTGGGTGAAGCATTTGAGTTGCACTTTCTGTTGAAATGTTTGTTTCTATTTGATTTGTCTGATCAAATTCAGCAACTGTATCTATATCTATATTAGTGCTAGAAAACTCTTTATCTAGTGTTAAGAAGTTGTTAATTTGAATATCATTGTCAAGTATGGCTGGCCTGTGTCTAATCTCAGCTGTAAAATGATGATTGGGCTCAAATGGTAGTTTACAGATGCTAGCAAACATTGCTAGACTGTGAGCATGCAAATTATGTTTTCTTGTGATTTTAGCCAGCTGAGTTTCTAGAAATGTATTTAGAATCTCAATTACTGTTCCTCTGTAAGACATTAATCTGGGATTGATTGTGAGAAAATTTCCTTTTATCTGTTGGATAATTAAATCAGAATCTCCTAGGATTGATACCCTAATGGCCCCTAAACTTTTAACCAGTTTAATACCTAACAACAAAGCTTCGTATCCAACCATATTATTAGTTCATTTAAGTTTAATCTGTAGGCATGGCCTTCAGGATGATCATTCTCAAGATTGTGCACCCAAATTCTTGCTCCTGCTCCTAACTTGTTAACTGAACCATCAAATTATAAGTGCCAAAGAATCTCGTGTTCATAGTTAGTATCAGGGGTCTCAGGGATTTGTTTAATAGGAAGATCTGGTTTTTTAGTTTCTTCTAGTTCCTTTTGAGTATCTGATGTGTCATTGTTCTCAGAAATTTCTTGAATTTGAACACTAGACTTTTCATTTATAATTTTTTCTGGTTCAACCACTAAAACCTTGACTTCATTCAAAGGATCAATTTCAACATTGTAAAGGATGAAAGAATCCATATCAGAGTGAATGGAGTAGATAGGGAAATTTTGAGGTCTCTCTTTGCTTCTCACCACATATTTCATTAAAGTTTCTCTGTACAGTTTCTTAGGTTCACCAAATACTGAAATAGTAGAATAAAACATTTCTAACTGTAGGGATCCTTGAAGCTTAGCGCCCCAAGATCTAGACAGTAACATACCATAGTTTGGTGGGATATCAACTACTACTATGTCCATTAAGATGGTTTTGGCAGGATATTGAACTAGTGATACACACAAATCTTTGATTAATCCTAGACATTTGACCTGACTTGAATCAAAAGAGAAAAGGTCTTTATATAGCCTTGTGATATCTAAGTCCAGTTTCTCCATCACAGATTTAGGCATTAAGTTATGAGAAGAAGCAGAATCAAACATGGCATTATGAAGTATTTTGTTATGTATGTTCAGACTTACATAGAAAAGAGGAATTCCTCCATCTATTGATTTTCCATTTACCTCAGGGCCAAAAATCAATTATGGCTAATCATCAAAAACATTTATTGAATCTTCATTCACAAAAATTTGTAGTGATCTACTGATTTGACCTTTGTAGACATCATGTTTAGCCAATTCTGATAATGGAATTGCTATTTTTAATTTACCTACTTCAACCTCGAGATTAAAAGGTCTTTCAGTTTGAGTTCTAATATTTCGGACAATATGATTCTCTTTTTTTGTTGTATTTTTTGTATCTCTTTCCTTTTCAGGAATGGGGTTATGAGCTGAAGTTGTTTCCAAATCAAATTCTGGAGGTTCTTCCACGTTTCCTTTGGGAGGAATAGAAGTGGAAGATTGTTTGTTTTGTGGTTGATTATCGGATACATCCTCAATTATTGGGTTATTTGGATTAGAGTTGTTTCTGGAAAGAATATGTACAGGGATGGTATTACTCTTACCTTTGTTGGACTGTTTTGTATATTTTTGTTTGTTGGTTTCAGGAACATCTATTCTTCTGCTCCTCAAATTGTATTGCTTGTAGACTTCATAAACAACTGTATCATATCCCTCCCTGAAGTTAAATGATTCACCTGACTTAGTTTGGAATTTCTTAAGCATGTGAGCTTCCTAATCCTCTTGGGTCAAGAAAAATTGTTGTTCATTATTGAGTCCCATTAAATTAATTTGAGTGTCTTCTGTTGGTTCATCAGAAGTTGAGGCTTCAGCATAATTTTCCTAGAATGGGGGCCTAATATTTTGGTCAAGTCTTGTCTTTCCAGTATTAGGATTTTGGTTCTTCCTGAAATTTGGATTTCTACCAGTATTACTTGGTTGACCCTCCCAATGGGATTTTCTCTCAATGGTTTCCACTCTGTCACCAAGCCTATCCATTCCTTTGATAATAGCATCTAATTTTTGTTCAAATCCAAAAGGTTCATCTTTGAAAGATGTCCTCCTTTCAGCTCTAGCTCTAGCTCACTTAGATATCAGGTTGGCCTCAACACTGCCGGCTATGCTCTACATTTCTTTTAAGGTTCGGGGGTCTCTTTCCCTAAGTTGATATGCCATATCCGCATCAAATCCATCAGGGAATTTGATTAATTCCAAATCAGGAGGAGGTCTAAGATTTTGAGGAATAGCCTGGTAAACATTATTAATTAAGGAATTTAGACTTCTGTGATCCATAATCCTGTATAGAGAATGATTTTTGCAAAATCACATAAAAAATCATTTGTCAACGCGTTTCGAACCAACCAGTAATCTTGGACAGTTTCTTGGGTACCTCTTCTCAGGCCTTCATATTCTGATAAAATATGGAGAGGATCTTTCTTCTTTTCCCATCTATCTAAGAATATATGATATAGGGCTTGTAGGTCATTTATACTATTTGCAAAAAGTGCTCTAAACCAAGTTCTAACATCTCCAGTCAAACTTTGAACAAATACTCTCATTCTAACATCATCAGCATTAACTTTATATATTTCAAAATAGTCTGTCATTTTCTTGGTATGTTGTTGTGCTATGTAAGTTCCAGTACCATAAAATGGGGTAATATTACTCTAATAGTCTTGGGGCATAGCCCCTGGATTGGCAGGTAAGTGCAGAGGAGAATACTTGTTTGCCATGGCTGCAGGGATAGATGAGGCAACTGGTGTGGCAGGGATGACAATGAGAATATGAGTTGTAGATTGAGGGGTAGAAGGTGTGGCTTGAGGTTGGGAACTCTGAGGTGTTGATGATGGACTTGGAGGGGCAGCAGTGATCACATAAAGGTTTGGTGCGCCTTCATAGGCAAGCTCAGATTGAATGGAATTCTGCAGGTGTTTATCAAGATGTGAAGTTACAACTTCAAGTTGTAAATTTTCAAGAAATACAGGATCATGAACTATGTGGGCTAACTCATATTCAAAAAAGGTAACAAATAAATGGATTTCAAACCACTCATCAAAAGGTTCTTCCTCAAGGTAAACCCACTTCACAGGACATGAACTTAATCTGTATAGAGGCCGAGAACTAGCAGAACTTTCTTGGCTCTCTTTCCTTCTAAGAATCCTAGGAATCATATTAGAGTTTTCGAACACAGGTGGTGGATTTGGATTAGGATTAGATCCGGTGTAACGAGTCCTTTCTGAAGCCAGGTTTCTAGGTAAATTTTTTGAGTTTTCAATAAATGGTATGACAATACAACTTTAACAATTTCTTTAAGAAGCTTTTAGATATGGGTTTTGAACTTTCTCAAAGACTTTATTTGACAAGAGGAACTGATCAAGTATTTGAAACCAAATGTCCAATATATAAGCAGGCCGGAGATAGACTGAAGCAACATTCATTTACTTCTGCAATTACAAAGCAAAATCATTTCAAAGGCTACCTGGCTAGCTTCAAGCTCCATCTGTAGCTTAGAAAGTAGACAATAGTAACAAACAAATCATCCAGGTCCCCAGCAGAGTCACCACTATGTTATCACTCAGGCTTTCCCAAAAGTTGTAAGAAAGGGAAAGGAGACCGAGGTAACCACAAACCAATCTTTTAGATGCAGATTCTAGCCAATCTGCATCCAGAGAGGGCTCTCTCTTTAAGTTTTAGCTTTGTTTTTTCAAGATATTAGGCTAGTTGTGAAGTTCAGGAGTTTGTTTGAATTTGGGTGGTGAGATTCAATAGCAAAGGGATAAGACTCAGTATTTTATGCCATTGGGCTAATGGAGTCAAGTAAGATGGCTTTATTGGATTTGGGTTTCTCAACAAAAGATGGTTTCACAGAGCAAGGTGGTCAAACAGGGAACAAATAAAGACTTTGAATAGATGGAATGGGTTTCAAAATGGGCGAAGGGAAATTAAGAAACCTTCAACCAATTTCAATAGGGAACTTGGATGATTATTGATAAAGAGCAGCGAAGAATTCCTTAACAAATAATCAAAATGAAAGAACTAGAAAACAGGAGCAATTAAGATTTCACTGTTTATCCTAATTCAAATGAAAACATAGAAAATGATAACTTTTGAAGACAGAGTGCAATTAAGCAAATTCTGAATTACTCTTTTTTGTTTATCATTTAGATGTGAAACAGAGATGATATAATGAACAAAAAAAACTCTAAAACATAAGTTATAGGGGACTTATTGATCTAGTGTTTTCTTCAAGAAATCTGTGAAAAGTCCATTGCATTGATTCTTTGTCTAGAAAGCCACACGAAAGTTTGATCCAATCAGCACTTTACTCCAAAAAACTAGTATTACATCAATGTATATGAATCCACCCCGAATACTCCAAATGAGGAAGTATTTATAGAAAATATTTTACACAAAATATCTTATAACAGAGTGAGATCTATTCTAGTGATGACAAATCATTTTTCTAGAAAAATAGAGACAGCTAGTCTTGAAGATAGGAAAAAAGAAAATAGATGATGTGTTGTTCCTATTTGTGTTGGGTGTGCTGGAGGCAGGCCCTTTTAATTTGGCTTGTTGCTGTAACTTCATGTTGGCTGCCCTGTTTGACTGATACTCTTTATCTGTTCTAATACTCTTCAACCTGTTTTGATCACTGTTCACCTTTATTCATCTCTTCTTATCGCAATTGGTAAATAGCCCAAAATTTACATTTTACTAAAGGTAACTTTACAAAATCTCTAACACATCTTCCCACCATTTCTGCTCTGGCAATTTGTGCCTATGAAGTTTCCTGAGTGTTTCATTAGTCTCTGTGTATCTAAAAAAGTTAGGTTGAATGGTGAATAGATGTTTTACCTCATGCTCAATGTAGAATAAGTTCTCTAAACTGTCATAGAGAACTTGGCTTGTGGGAAGTGCTTTTATTCCTGTTGCACTTGATGATGAGCTAGCTTGATTGCTAGCATACCTGTTCAATTTATCTATATAATCAATGTGTTTCATTAACTTATCATTAATGACCAAAGGACTTGGTAGCCCTTTGCTCTGCAAAACTGTGAATTTTTCCATAAAATAATTGATTTCTACTTGCATGTCTTGGCATCTTCTCTCTAGATTTTGCATTAAAGTTCTCTTGGTCATAACTCTTTTGATTTCCAAAATGGTGTCTGTCCTGTTTGAGATGCCAAGTACTTCTAACTGTTCTTTGTTTTTGGTATTCAAATAATTGATAAGCCTATTTGCTTCTTCTAAGTTTTTACCCAACTCTGCTCTTGTCTGCTGAATTGCTCCATGGGTTGTTTTTACTAAGTCTAGCTACTCATAGACTACTTGGATTGACGACCACATTTCATTTATAGACTGAATGATATTAGCCCAAAGGATTTTCTTGATTTCTATCAAGGGCTTATCAAAAGTGAGGTCTTGTTCTAAGATTTTCACTTTATTTTCTAAGGCTTTAATCTCCTTAGTCTTTTCCATAATATTTATTTTGGAGGTATCATAATTCTTTTCTGCCTTAGCCAATTGCTCTTTCACCTGTTTCAACTCTGTAACCTGCAATGTTAGTTCTTCCATGGCTTTTATCAATTCTTCAGTGTTCATATTAATACTGCTACCTAGTGTTGTACCTGCTGCTGATGTACCTATTATTACTCCTGTTGTGATTGCTGGAACATTTGGAGCTACAGCTGTTCCACTTGTGGAAGGGACTGCAGTTGAGACTGTGGGGATTACTTCAGGAGGCTGAGAGGTCGACTCTCCCTACTTCTCCTTTAGTGATTTTTCCAATGCTTGCTCTGTATCATTTAATCTTTCATTCAATTTCAGGAGCAAGTCCATCATGTCTTCTTCGGATTTCTGTTGTATAACTTCTGAAGTTTGAGGATGTTGTGAAGGAGGCAGTTTCAACTATTTTCTTAAGGCAACAATATCCTCTTCTTTCTTTTTAATCAATTCCTTTATGCCTTTAGCATATTTGGGATCATGTCCCAATCCAATAATGATCTCTTCTAATGATTTGATCCTGTTATCTTTGGCCAGAGAAGATGCTTTCTCCAAATGTAATTGAGCTATTGTGTTGTCCAAGGAGTTTTGCAATCTGTGGGCTAGCATTGCTTTATCAGTCAATGTGGAATAAACCATTTCCCCAGTCTATTTACGAAGCTTAATCTGGTCCATGGGATGAATATCTTTGGCCAGGACCTCCAAGTTTGTTATGATATACAATGCTATTGACTAGGGTTGCTGCACCTTTGGTTTAAAGTAACTCATTAACATTTTACCTTCTTTAATGTCATAGGCTGACATTAATCTCTGCTGGTTTGTAGGGGCCATTTTTAGATATTGACCATAAATTTGAAGTATTATTGGGTCAATCCAGGCCTTTATCTCTGTGAAAGTCTTCTTAATGTCTGAGGCTTGTTTGCTTTGTGACCTGGTAGAAGATACTTCTACATTGTGTTGCCTTTCTAGCTCCTGCCTATGTGATCTAGTTGATGTTTCTACTACTGGGGAAGTCTGTTGGCTAACTAACCTTTCACCTCTTAGATTGTCAGTAGTTTCTTCAATGATTTCCTCTTCTGAAAGATGATTCAGTCTTTGTCTGTTTGCTCCAGGTTGCTCTGTCGGTCCAGTGATGGGTGTGATAGTTTCTCTGTCTCTCTTCTTGTTCCTTTCCTCATTTATAGGAGTCTGTAATGTATGAATTTCTGCTGCTTTACTTTGGGCTGGAGTAATTTGCCCCTGGCTCTGTTCTTTGGACATTTTTGGTTGATCTGTTATTGTAGGCTACTCTACTTCTTTTCCCTTTGAAATCCCTGTAACTGGTATGCTGGTTTTCTATGTAGGCTAATGAGAAGTTGCAGCAGAGGATGTACCATTTCCTGATTGTTGAGGTAGCTTAAAAGTTACCTGGACTTAAGGAGGAAAACTATGTAATTTGCAGGTTTAATGATGAACTGCAGAGCACGACGCTGGAATCTCTTGGCCGGGTGGTGGACCAGACGCTCGTATAGTCGACTGGACATATTTTGCATGGCATACAGTTTGCAGGGAATAAGGGTGAAAATGACATTTCTCGTTGATTTAACGAAATTTGGTTTGGCGGGGCTTTTTTGGCATTTATTGGGCGGATGATGTCAGAGTGATGGGACATCTTGTTGTTAGCGAAGGGTGGTAAACGATTTTCCCCGCACCACTTTTGGGGTCGAGTGGTTTCGAGCGGGGGGCGAGCAAGCATGTTGGGAGCACGACACATGGCGGAGGTACGGAGGAAAACTGTTGAGTGATCACGACTTAAAGTGTGGTGGAAAGGATAGTCGCAATATGATTGTCAACCATCAGATGAAAAGGTTGAGATCAAACGGCTGACGGATGCTGGAGATGGCAGAGAGTTAATGCAGTGGGCCCGGGTGTAATAAGTCGTGTTTTAATTATTTCAGGCGTAATTTGATTGGCTGGGGTTATGGTTATTAATTAACCTGCTTGGTTAATTAATTCCATTGTGTGTGTGGGGAGGCTATTAATAAATTTCAAATAAACTTATTAATCCCTATTTTAAACTATATAATGGTTATATACCATCGAGGTGGGATATATATTGACGCAGGGATTTTTATTTATTTACATAATACGGGAAAGGGTAAAGTTTACATGGGATTTATATAATAATGGTTAAAAATTAATATGAAATGAAATAATAAGTGTCAAGTTAAAATGTTAGGAATTTGCATTTAAACTTAGGCTAAAGGGGTTTTTGAAGTGATATTATGCCTTTCCTAAGTAAAATAGGTTTTTCACTTTAGGATAAACTTTATAAAAAGGAGATGAATGATGGATGAATGATTTATGAGCACTTAGGCTTTTAGATCATTGGGCCGAGGGTCTCGTCCCTCCAGAAGTCAGAGAAATGCTCTGAGCCCCTTTGACTTTCAAAGACCTTAATGCTTAGGGGAAATTAGTGAATTGTTTAGGGTAAATGTGAATGGAAGTTAGTTATTTAACCCTGCTTTGATTGAACTGCATCAAGTGTGTTGGCATTATGATACAAATGTTGTCCTTGATGGAAAATCACTCAGTTGATAAATTATAGTGCAGCAAAGTTATTTTCAAGTTCACGGAATTTTATGCAGAGAAAAGTTTACTTCATGTAGAGAAAAGTTCACGGAATTTTATGCAAAAAAAAGTTTATTTCATGTAGAGAAAAGTTCACGGAATTTTATGCAGAGAAAAGTTTATTTCATGTGGAGAAAAGCTCACGCACTTTCATGGTTGGTTCATGGTATTAGTCCCACAGTTTTTGATCCTATGGTTTTGGCCCGTGGTATTGGTCCATGATTTGAGGAAGAGCTTGCCTATATAAAGC
>APFE030342143.1:16195-65903 GCA_000404065.3 Pinus taeda | reverse complement strand
AAGATCTGAAATATTGGGTTATTGTTTCAAAAGCTTGATCTATATGAAAGTGAAGTGGAAAGCGAATCTGTGAAGGGTGATCTCTCGAGCGCTGGAGTTGCGGAAGTGCGGAGGCGCCACAGAAGGCGCAGTGCGGAGACTCCACAGAGGCGCCACAGAAGGCGCAGTGCAAAGATGCCACAGAGGCGCCACAGAAGGCGCAGTGCGGAGACGCCACAGAGGCGCCACAGAAGGCGCAGTGTGGAGACGCCACAGAGGCGCCACAGAAGACACAGTGCGGAGGCGCCACAGAAGGCGCAATGCGAAGGCGTAGTGTGGAGACGCCATAGAGGCGCCACATAAGGCGCAGCGCGGAGACGCCACAGAGGCGCCACAGAAGGCGCAATGCGGAGACGCCACAGAGGTGCCACAGAAGGCGCAGTGCGGAGACACCACAGAGGCGCCACAGAAGGCGCAGTGCGGAGGCACCACAGAAGGAGCAGTGCAAAGGCGCCACAGAAGGCGTAGCTGCGGAGGTGCGCGGCGCCACAGAAGGCGCAGCTGCGGAGGTGCATGGCGCCACAGAAGGTGAATTTGAAAATTTATGAAAAGTGGTCCTTGAAAGAAAAGAAGTAGGGGGTTGTAGCTCCCTTCCAGGAGAGACTGGAAAACGAGAGAGAGTTGTAGCTCTCTGCAGGTTGCAGCCTGCGTACTGGTAAAGGACTGCACCAGTACAAGACCATTGTAAAAGGAGTTTCTAATTTGAAAGAAGATAGAGACATATTGCAGCAGGTGGTTTTCACCCACATTGGGTTTCCACCTTATATCTGGTGTTCTTTGAAGTGACTGTCTGTTTTTCTTGCTCATTATTTTATGGTACTGATATGAAAAAAATAATTCAAAGTGTAAATAAGGAAGATTTGTTAAAAGAACTAGATAATACTGATTCACCCCCCCTCTCAGTATTATTTTCAACAAAGTGTAAAGCATGCCTTTCACTTTTTGATAAAAGTAAATATCAACACATTTAGAAACATTTTCATCACAAGTATCTTTCTGCAACACCATCTACCTACCCTATCTACTTTAACCTGACATTTTTTCCTTCTTTATTTGGGTGCACTTAGACTGGAAAACCCTTATCAAATCATTTTATTTTACACAAAAAACCTACCTAAGTCTACACTTATTACATCCAAGCGCTCAGATTAAACTGTTGAGCTCTTTTTATTTACTCTACCTATCTACTTATCTGCCAAGATTAAACAGTTTGGGTCAGATTTTATTCTCTATCTCTAAAACATAAAATTCAAATACGAATTAGCCAAGCTTGAACTGTTTGACTATTCATCAATTGTGGCAAAAGTTTAACAAGCTGCACACAATTGCTTATTACAGAAAATGAAATAGTAGTGGCACTTGGACTTGCACACTTTCCTGGTCTATTTTTGTTTGGGGTTCATTTCTTTCACTTTTTTTGACCATTTTATTCTTTTTACCCTTTGATTTTTCTTTTAAGGTATACCCTCTTTACATTTTTTAAATTTTTTGATTTTTTGACAATATGAAAAACCTTTGCAACAAGAAAAGGTATGAACATATTACAGAGCTCATCAAGTCAATCATGAAATATGAAACCTATTGGTATAGGAGCATAACACATAACACAACCTAAATATATATTGGATATATTGAAATGATTTAAAAATGATGATTGAAAGCCATGTGATACACCCTTTTAGTTGGATATCTAGTTGACCAAAGAATGCCAATCTCAGATAGTTGATGCTACCCTTTATCAACATGTATTTGGTACCCTTATTTATTTAACTTACAATTAATCTGACACTTCCTCTGTTTTTAGTGTGGTTTCCTAATTTATGTATGATTTTCAAGAAAGCCATTAGAAAGCTACAAATTGATCTTTTATTACATTAAGGGTATCTTTCATTTTGGTATCAAATATTGTTGAATTTTAGATTCATTGGTTATCTTCACCAATTTTTACTAGACAAACAAAAATGAGACAAAAAATCCACTTTTGGCTATGTGTTTCACTTTATTACTTTACCCCTAAGTTGGTCATGTAAGAAAAAACATGTAGTCTCTTTGTTGAGTATGGTAGTTGAGTACCATCGAGTTATTAATGTAGAAGCACAGGTAATTTGGATTTATCAACTCATTAGAGATTTAAGTATCCTGTCAAGGCCTTGACTACTATTTTTTGTTCCAATGAGAGTGCAATTTAGGATGTTGATAATCCTATTGCACATAGTAATATAAAGAATGTTTAAATTCATCATCACTACTTACAATAGTTGGTACAAGAGAAGGTTATCAACCTGGTCTATTGAAGGACAGATGATTAGATAGTTGATATCTTTAAAAATCCATTATCTAAAGAAAACTTAATTAATATACATGATATTCTAGGGATTCACAGAGCTACACTTATAAGGGGATATCTTGTTCACATAAATTCACCACATGTACCTATAGAACACTATGTTGACAGTTTGTGGAAGGGGGGTTGGGGGGGGGGTTTGGGTTGGAATATAAGTTTATGTTGTCTTATCACACATAGAGCTTATAGATATATTTACTCAATTGATCAAATAAAAAGGGACAAATAGTCAAGTGGTCAGCTAGTGGAGTAGTCAATTATGTTGTTGACTAAGTGGTCAATGTGTTGGTCACTTAACTAACTAGTGGAAAAATGGTCAAGCGGTTGATTACTAGAATTGTTGACTAAGTGGTCGGAGGAATTAAATGGATGGTCAAGTTGACTTGGGTAGTCAATCCATTGATGAGAATTGGGTTGAATAGAATGATAGTCTAGTTGAAAAACAACATGGATTTCATATAAATGGTTGTAACTATCGAAGCTCACTTGTGGATTGAATCTTCTGCAATTCAAGGAAGTTGGCTAGATTTGAAGACTTTAAATAAAGGAGTCTGTGGGTCAAATATTGTATCAAATTCATTATTCATTATTTATCATGCATTATGATTTCTTGATCATAATGCAATGTGCTTAAGTGTTGTAACGATGTCTTTATACACCACCCATCATCTTGAAGCTTAATTATCCTTCTATTTATTTCTTTATATTCTAATTTTTGTTCTATTTTTTTGGTTTCCCTCTATCCCCAATAGGTTATTCATCAATATTAACATTGTCCTTCAAGGGAAGACCCTCGAATGTATTACAATACAAAGCAAAAGAAACTAGATACAAATTCATATAGAACATTTTTCTTCATAAAATCATAAAGTTGATAAGATATCTCATTTGAGATTATTTGTGCCCAATAGAATATCAATTTCACTTGAAGAAAAAAATGCAATGACATGCATAATATACATGGGAATGGAAGCATTTGATACTTGACCAACCAACCTTGATAAAAACTTGGAAAAATATTGATATGGTTTAGTTAGAATGCATATGTCAATTTGAGAAAGATTAGCTGGCATGGTAGTTGGGTCAAGATAAAACATATTTTGAAAAATCCACACCACCACCCTGAGAGTCAAGGAGTGAGTTAGCTTGAGGGAGTTTAAGAAATTTGTTCAAAGTTGAAAATCATGACATATTTCTAAATACAATTGAATTTAAAAGAACAATAATTATTCCTTCTACATGTACTCGAATTGTCCTGTGTTTAGAATTAAATTTTCTTGCACATTAGGAAACAAGCTCTCTAAAATCAAATTCTTCTAGGCCAGGAAACTAGCCTCAAATCTACCAATTACCCAAACTCTCTTAGTAAACCTTTTTCTTTAGTGAGAGATCAGAGTACCACTTGCAAGTTGTCAGCCAGTGAAAGACTCTATTTTGACGAGCTAAAGAATGAATTATATCTCCACAGGATGGTTCTTTCTTCATTCTATTCCACATCCTCACTCTTTAATGAGCTTTGATATTTTGGTGGCAATTATTGATATATAAATCATGTTTCTTTTTTCATATGTGGATAAAATCATAAATAATCCTTAATAAAACATGCTTTTAGTGTGTACATTTGCACCAAAATTCATGCAAACTATTGGTAATAATTTTTATTCATTGTATAAATATTTATGGGAAGATGTGATAGCTAAGCATCATTTACGTCAAGAAATTGTGCTTATATCGTGGAATGTACCATCATAAATAAACGATAAATGACCTTGAGAATAGAAACCATAAAGGTTTCATAGTGGAGGAATAATACACTAAATGTGGGATGTGAGATGTATGGGGCATGCAAAATACAAGATGCAAAGGTTATGTAAGCAAAAGGGTTGGGTCTATGTGGAGTAAAAATTAATCTAAACGAAAATGGTAATGTGAAGGAAAAGAGTGAAGCAATTCCTTGGCATGGTAAGTAAATAGGAATGTGAAATAGACTAAGTATACCATTGGCATGGGACCCTCCATGCAGAATGTGGAGAAGAAATTTCATCCAGTTTGTAGAATAGGGAGACTTCAATAGTTTTCTACAAATTGTAAGAATAAAGTCATAAAATGACTAAGCATATGATTATTAATAAATGGTATGAAAATAAGTATGAATAACATGTGCAGTGTGGAGGATAGTAAGATGAGAAGAAAATAATTGTTCCTTCCATGTCAACATGTAATAGAGGGTGAAACAAAAAGGACTTAACATGAAAAGGAATCAACATTTTAGCTCCAATATGGTGTAATTACCCCCAATGTATTGCTAAGAATATAAAAATACTTTCCATTTGGGAATGGATACCTTTACTTGTTGGAATTCAAAACACTTAGTAATGTATCTTGCAGTGTAATTCTTCATTCCTATCAATGACATGTTTTCTTCATGGTTGTCATCATCTTTTGGTAGCTATTAGGACCTGAGTAAGGTCTCCTATGGAACTCATCCATAACCAAGCTCCTCAAATCAGTTGTATTAGGTACATATTTTCTTTTTTTGAATAGTAATATGTCATCATCATTGAGTTGGTAACTTCTGCTCATAGACCCATTTTGTTTATTCTACAAACACTTATTCACATATGGGTAATTTTCATCATCAATCATCCTGTCATTAATTATTTCCTTGATGTCAGATGAGCATGTGCTCAAAGTAGCTAGGTGAATCTCTTGCAAACTCATGATGAGTGTGTTTTCCACCTTATTTTCTTTTCCTTTGATGTGTTCAATCTCAAATTTTAACTCACTAATGAAATACAACCACCTAGCTTGTATGGAATTTAGCTTGGGTTGATCAAACAAATGTTTCATTCCACTGTGGTTTGTCATAAAAAAAAATCCTTCCCAATAAGTATTGTCTCCACATTTTTAATGCATGCACAATTTCTGCCAACTCCAAGTCATGAGTCACATAATTCCTCTCATGATCATTAAAATTCTTAGACTCATATTAGACTACATGTCCTTCTTGCACTAGGATTCCACCAAATCCCTCCTTACAAGCATCAGTGGAATCTACAAAATCTTTCTCTATGTTAGTTATTCTTAAGATAGGTGCACAAGTTAGTAACTACATTAGTTGTTCAAAAATAGCATCGCATTCACGACTCCCTTGAAATTTTACTGCTTTTATTTGTAAGGTGGTGATGGGATTTCCAATATTTGAGAATTTACGAATGAAACTCCGATAATAATAAACTAATCCCATAAAGGATCTGACCTTTGTCACATTCTAGGGAGTGGGCCATTCCATTATTGCTTTAATCTTCCCTCGGACTACAGTCATACCTTCCTTTGAAATAGCATGTCCCAAGTAGTGAACTTGGGTTTGGAAAAACTCACACTTATTGATTTTTGCATACAACTTATGCTCCCTTAGTAGTTGCAAAACTACTCCCAAATGGTCTTCATGCTCTTATTTATTCTTTGAATAGACAAGAATGTCATCCACAAAAACCAGTATAAAATTTTCCAGGTAAGACCTAGGAACACTATTCATTAGGCACATGAAGGTTTCTTAAGCATTTGTAAGCTTGAAGGGCACCAATACAAACTCATAATGGCCATACCTCTTCCGGAATGCAGTTTTGTGAATGTAGTCATCCTTAATTCTAACATAATGATACCTTGAGTGTAGATCAATTTTGGAAAACACAAAAACTCCTCTTAGCTGGTCAAATAGGTCATCAATCTTGGGAAATGGATATATGTTCTTCACTATCACCTTATTCAACTATCAATAATCTATTCACAATCTCAATATGTCATCCTTGATTTTAATGAATAGGGAAAAGTCTCTCCATGGTGAAATGTTGGATCGAATGTAACCCTTGTCCAACATTTTCTTCAGTTAAAATTTAAACTCAACAAGCTTATGTGTTCCCAAGCGATATGGAATTTTAATTGTTGACACTATTCTTGGGATAAACTCGATAGTGAAATTATGAATGTGTTTGAGTTGTATCTTTTTTCCTTAGACACATGGATAACATAGATCGCTTAACCTTTTATACTACAACAATTCACCTAAAGCACATTTAATTTCCTGGGTGCAATCACCCTCTTGATTCCTTGCAGTGTTATCCCTTGACCATCATTGCTAAGAAATTCCAACACCTTATTATAACAACCAACCTTGGTCCTATGGGCTACCAACCAATCCATATCGATTAAAATGTGATATGATCCTAATGACAACAAATTTAGTCCAAGTGAAGCGGTCATGCACCCAAATCCATGGGGCATGACTCAATTAAATATGTCACCTGTCTCTTAGTCATAGTGGCTAGTTGAACAAGCCATGATTCTTCATGGATTTTCCTTGGAAATTCACATTTTTCCAGAATATTAGGGTTTATATAACTGTAGTTAGTACCCAAATCAATTAAAATTGAGACCAATATGTTTTTTACCATACCTTCAATTGAAAAACCATAGCTTGATGTTCTTCCTATCTATTGTCAAGCACTGCATAAAGACTGGGGATGCTCTATGCCACATCATTCATAGTTGTTGCTTCTTGAAAATTGTATATCTTCATATCCTTCTATTGTCGTTGAGGGAAATTTCTTTGTAATTGATTTTCACCACAATTCCAACATTGCACATGTCCTTTCCCGAACCCTTCAGCTAGTTCATTGGTATTGATGGTTGTGGGTTGTTATTGATATGCCTTCTTGCTAGAAGCATTAGATTTTTCATTCTTTCCCCCTTATTTATATCCTAATGTATTTTTCCTTTTTCCTTTGATATTTACCCTATTTTTATTCTTCTAATCAGACTAGACCTCAGTCTTACGCTTAGAATTTTCATAACAGTTCTTGGTCTTCTTGATAACCTCTTCCAGAGTCCTTAGTTCATCAAATTCTATTTTTTCATGTTATGAAGGTGGTAACTCACTGATATATCTGTGGATATTATTCTTTTCATTCTTGATATAAGGTACATACCTACTCAATTCCAAGAATATACTTGTATACTCCTCTAGTGTAAGATGTCCCATCTTGTGTTCATAGAATTATTTGGCCTTGACATCATAATATTTTTCAAATAGGTACTTCTGTCGGAAGTAATTTTCAAACTTCCTCCATGAAAACTCCTTCTCTCTGGTTTCTTTCATATTCTTTAAGTCCTCCCACCATATATCAACATTTCTTTTTAGGATGAAAATAGCCACCCTGACCTTCATGCTCTTGGAATAATCATGCACCTTAAAGTACTTCTTCATCCCTAGGAGCCAAGCCTCAACATCTTCTGCTTTCTTCACGTCCCCATTAATGGTAGGAGGCTTTTAGTTTTTGGGCATTAAACTCTTCGTGTTCCTCATTTGATGGTGATGTATCTTAGCTGCACTATCTGATGATCTATCAGGACTACTTGTTTCTATCTCTAGAATGCTAAGTAGGATTATACCTCCTTCTATATATCTTTGTATTTTCATTGTCTTGTTATCTTCTAGTTCATCCAACTTGTTCTTTTGAATTTTTTATGGACTATGCTTAGGTTTTTATCTATCATGATGGCTTTAAATAAGATCATGTTGACTCTATCTTTGCAGATTTGATAGACTCTACAATATTACAACATTCACCTCTACCTGCCTCTCTTGTTCTTTGACAATATTTTCATTATCTACCTTGTAATTCCTTAATTCACTTTTGGGCTTCTAAGAGTTTCCATTAGTTCAAGAGTATCCTCTCTTTTGATCTTCCCAACTGATTCTTCCTTAGGACCTTGATGAGATTTGTTTGTGCCATATTGCTCCATCCCGTTGTTGATCCTTTTTCTTTCTTGTTGTACTTTGATGTTTGCTTATGTGTTTTTACAAACACAACTATTAGCCATCCAAAAAGAAATGCAAATAGCATAATTTATCATGACCTTGGGTTATGTTAAGGTGAAATCTTCTAAAAAAGTTATTCTTAATTAGCACATAGATAAATACTCAATCAACGATTCTATCAAGATAAACATCACACCGACTTGTAACTTTAATACCAATATACATGTTTCAACAAAAATAAAACTTAGTAGATCAAACATTTATTTTACTGTGTGCATGTGAGCCTCTTCAGGTCCAATGTTGAACCGTGCTCTGATACCACTTTGTAACACCCCCTACCACCCCATTAGGTCATTCTCAGGAAGTGGAAGGTGTCACATCAAGCTAACATGACCTCCATAGTCCTATTAAGGAAATGAGGTTACAAAATTCTTTAATTTTCAACTTCCATGAAACTAAAAAATAACATTTCCACTGTGTTTGGCTCATTGAGATATTTTTGATGAAATAAATTTTATTGCAACCTGAGCTATGAATCAAAAGTTATTGCCATTTGAACTTGGTCCTCTTTAAACCCTACCATGTCATCATGGTTTCCATGTGGCACTCATGGTGTAGCCCACGTGGATTTCCCTATCATCATAAGAGTCCTATGTGCCATACCACCTCCACCCGAGCCCTGCCACATCATCACTCCCTTATATCATTCACAATCTTGGTCTCAACGTTAGTTCCTTGGTCGATGACACAATTTCATATTAAAAATGGGTTAGAGGATAGATAGAATCCTTCCATGTCAATTGACAAAAGGAGTTCCCATCTTGGCCCCTATAAATCTTGGCCCTTTTCCATGGCCTACTCTTTACCATGCATGCCAAAGCTCCTCCCAAGGTCTCGATATATGAATATCTCCATCAATTTCTAATGACACTTCCTGTCAATCTCGACCCCTTTAGTCTCGACCCTTTTCATGCACCTCTTTTCCTCCCCGAGGTCCTGAGACATGAATATCTCCATCAATTGCCAAGGAAACTTCCTATTAATATTAGCCTCATTAGTCTAGACCCTTTTCCCATGGCACACCTCTTTTCCTCCCCAAGGTCCTGAGACATGAATATCTCCATCGATTTCCGGGAAACTTTTTGTCAATCTCATCTCCATTAGCCTTAACCCTTCTTAGCCCCATCAACCTTGTCCTTCAAAACTTAGCCATTTAAGGCTATGCCTCCCGAGATTATGTAGCATATATATGTGTATTTATATATGTTAGCAAGAATGTCCTTAATGCTCTACCTTAATGGCCTATCCCTCCTAAGCTTTGCATGCATACATATACAGACACACACACACACACACATAGACATATTGGCCTATTGGCCTATCTCTCCTAAGTTTGTCAACAACCTTTATTGACACTTAAAGAATTTGGACTATCTCTCCTGAGCTTTAACACATATATACATATATAATTATTTACACAGGGATGCCCTCAGTCATCATAACTGAGCATAAAGCCACTCAAGAAGCCATAGCTGATTATCATAAGTATGATGAAGTTACATGGAGCATCAAGCCTCCCACACATGTGCATTTATCATTCACTCATTAATACAATGAATAAGAACATTCCCATTAACAACACATGCCATATAATTGCAATATAACATCACAATGAAAATTCCATTCAAAATAACATAAGTGAACCACTTATCTTGTGTTATAGATGAGTTTGGAAACTGAGATTGGGACTCTAACTCTTCACCCAACTTTAGATTGAATGAAATATTGTCTTTCTTGTAGTCATTCACACCCAAGCCAGATTTGTGATATTGGGAATAATTCAGTATTGGGAATGCAGTTCTTGTAAGGTAGTCATATGGTATTCATTATCGTGCTACACAAACCAAATTAAAAGAGATCCAAAAGTTTTTTCCTCATTCACAAACTTCATGTTTATGCTTGTTCTCATTGAATTTTGACCTTACAATTACCCTAATTATTCAAATTCTAAACCCAACACTTCATATTCAAATTATTGACAAAACAAAATAAGGACAATAAATATTTCATACATTACATTTTTTTAAATCACAAATATAATGAAATTAAGCAAATGTGACAAAATGTGCATGATAACAACAATGTTAAGCCTCCCCATGGAGGTCTCCTTGTAGCGGGACCCCCCTACACCCTAATTTAATGAAAATATTCATGAAAATTTACCATGAAATGTAGGCGATTTGACACTCCACATATTCGTTGATCATCTCATTGCATCACATAGGTTTATGGCACAAGCATAAATTCTGATGGATGAAGAAGGCCAAACAATCTACTTTTATTATGAAGTTTGGAGGTTGGTAAATCTCTTCGTGACCTGATATTTCTTGTCAGCGCCTTGGTTCTCCCTGCTAGCAATTCTTGGCAAATAATCAAAATGGGGACTCCTTTCCTCATGCGTGACAATACTGAGTGTAATTATCAGATGGATTTGGGGTGGGGATCGTGTATCTCTTATATTGGTAGGCTATTAATTTAGGTTGATATGAATCTCCTCGAATTGGAAAATTTGAGCATTTCAAGGTAAGAAATTTGGTTATGTAGTGTTTCACTGGTTCTATTTGGTTATTTTCCAGTGAATTCTCAATAGATTTTCTTAGTTTCCATGAAGTTGGATTGGTTATAAGCTTCACCTCACTCTAGGTAAGTTCTTTCATCACCATGCTCTCTATTTTCCTAGTTTTTATGTGTATTAGATGGTTAAATTGCTTCATTTTTAGATTTTGGACTCACCTTTCTTTCGTGAGTACCACAATCATAATCAATCTCCTGTGCCTCGTGAATTCCCGATGACTCTCTTTCCATCTTAATTTATTCTTCTCTTTGAATTTTCTTTTTCATCCAACATCTCTAATTCATTTTTACATTGCTTTGTTTCATCCATTCTTGGCCCCTCCCAATCCTTTTGTTATCACTTTGCTTTGTGTCTCACTCCTACATCCCGCTCTTGTGTCAATCTTTGTTACCTCTTTGTGGATCTTGTCCCCTAGTTAAATATGGCATGTGGGCGTTCTATTGCCACTCAACATGGGAATGGTAAGGGATGTTACTTTGCCTCTGGGCTGATTGATAACAACATTGCTACCATCTCATAGTTGTGTGCCTAAGCACAAGCGTGATAATCCTTGGCTCAATATGAAGAAATGATTCTTGAACTAGTTCATCGAGAGATCAAGAGAATTAAATATGAGGTCAATTGTGAGAGATGTAATACTTCTAAGAATAATGTCAACATAGACACTAGGGATTTGATTCCCAACACTCACACTTTCATCCGCTCATGCATATTAAGCTATATGCAAGCGACCAATATTTACTGGCACACCAATGTACTTTTGGGTCATGTCCTCACCATCAACATTAACACACAACAAGAAAATAACATTATATTTGTTAGAAAATTATATATTACGGAGCAATGGAACACATAAAATATTGCAGAAATATAAACACAGAAAACGCATAAAACAACACAGACACAGATATACGTGGTTCACCGAGTTTGGGCTACGTCCACCTCGAACAGCTAGTCCTTCCTTTCTATTATCCAACAAAATGAAGAGACACAACCTACATCAAATCCGTTGTAATATCCTCTGTTTTCTTTCACAATCTCACCTCTCTATTTCTCGCTCAGAGAATACACATCTATTACATAGCCTCAAATATAATTCCCTCATACAAAGAGAGGGGTTGCCTTCTAGGGAAAAAACCCTAAACTAAACATAAGTTGTATTGTCAGATCATTCGCCTAATGAATGGCTCAAATTGACTAGAAATTACTATACTTTTACAAGGCAATTTTACATTTGTTTTTAGCTTCGGGGGAGCTGCCGCCAAACCCCCCAGGGGGGACAAGTCCTCTCTGTGTGGAGGGGTGTACAAACTTCCTGGGGTATACATCCGGCTAAAACAAAGACCTCTAAACAATCATGCTCCATACTCAACAATCTCCCACTTGGAGAATGATTGTAGCAACTCCACCACTGCTTCATTTGCTGGACAATGACTCCTCTTTGAACCTAGTTTTTTCTCATCTTCATTATCATCCTTGAAGACCAATTGAAACTGAGCATATTCTCAATTTATCCTTGGTTACAACTTTTGTTAGCATATCTGCAGGATTCTAGCTAGTGTGTATCTTTTCCAGTTTGAACTCTCCATCTTCCAACACTGATCGTATGAAATGGTACTTGAGTTGTATGTGTTTAGTCCTGGAATGAAATTTTGAGTTCTTTGCAAGATGAATGGAACTTTGGCTATCACTAGATAATGTGCCCATATCATGCTCCTTACCCAATTCACCCATAAACCTTTGTAACAAAATCATTTCTTTACTAGCCTCTATAGCAGCAACATACTCTGCTTCTGTTGTTGAAAGTGCAACAACACTTTGGATTTTTTAAACCCAACTGACAGTTGTTCCACTAACAGTGAATACATATCCTGTAGTGCTCCTCCTGTTATCTCTGTCACCTGCCATATCTGCATCAACATATCCCTGTAGAGAAATGTTTGAACCACCAAAGCATAATGCTTGATCTGTGTTACCTTTCAAATATCTGAGAATCCATTTCACTGCCATCCAATGTTCCTTTCCTGGATTGTTCATGTACCTGCTTACAACTCCCACTGCATGTGCAATATCAGGCCTTGTGCAGACCATTGCATACATTAAGCTTCCAACTGCTGATGCATATGGAACTTTAGACATATAATCCATGTCTTTTTGGGTCTTTGGGCACATTTCCTTACTAAGTTTGAAATGGCTAGCAAAAGGTGTACTAACTAGTTTTGCATTGTGCATATTAAATATTTTCAACACCTTTTATATGTACTCATTCTGAGACAATGTTAATTTACGATTTTTCCTATCTCTAGTTATTCTCATGCCAAGGATTTGTTTTGCAGCTTCCAAATCCTTCATTGCAAATGAATTTTCCAATTTTCTTTTGAGCACATTTATTTCCTTCATGTTAGACCCTGCAACAAGCATGTCATCTACATACAATAACAATATAATATAGTTGCCATAATTTTGCTTTTTCATATAAACACAATGATCAGAGTGACATCTAGTATAACCTTTTTCAGACATAAATTTGTCAAATTTTAGATACCACTGCATTGGAGCCTATTTTAAGCCATACAAACTCTTCTTCAACCTGCACACTAGTTTATCCTTCCCTTTCACTTCATATTCTTGTGGTTGCTTCATATATAACTCTTCCTCCAAATCCCCATGGAGAAAGGTTGTCTTTACATCTAACTGCTCAAGATGCAATTCTTCAACTACTACTAGACTTAAAATAGTTCTGATTGAAGTCATTTTAACAACATGAGAAAATATTTCATCAAAATCAATACCTTTATTTTGTGCAAACCCCTTCACCACAAGTCTAGCTTTGTACCTTTGTTTTCCTCCATCTTCTTCCTTCAGCCTGTAAACCCATTTATTCTTCAATGTAGTTTTCCCTGCAGGCAACCTGACTAAGTCCCAAGTCTGGTTATGCATTAAGGAGTCCATCTCTTCTTCCATGGCTACCTCCCACTTCTTCCTACTTTCAACCTGCATTGCTTCTTCATAACATTCAGGTTCACCAAAATCAGTCAACAATAAATAATATAATGAAGGAGAGTATCGTTCAGGGGGTCTACTTATCCTGGTAGATCTTCTAACACCACTTTCAGGTGTTTGGGGTGCCTGTTGCTGTTGTAGTGGTTGTTGTTGTTGTGGTTGTTGATTATTATTATTTTCAGGCACCTTTACTTTTTCAATGATTTCATTAAGAACTGCGTATTCCTCGTTTTCTTTTTCCTGTTTCTTTTCCTGCAACTGATTCTTATACAAGACCTTTTCATTGAATATTACATCTCTGTTCCTAATGATTTTGTGATTTTCGTAATCATATAAGTGATAACCAAAATCATTAACACCATATCCAATAAAGGTACATTTCTTTGACTTTGCCTCAAGCTTTGTTCTATTTTCTTTATCAATATGGACAAAGGCCTCACAACCAAAAGGCTTTAAAAAAGAGTAGTTTACCTTTTTACCTGTCCATGCTTCCTCTGGAACACCACCATCCAAGGAACTTGAAGGCCCTCTGTTTATTAGATAAACAATAGTATCTATAGCATCTGCCCAAAACTGTAAAGGCAATCCTGCATGCAATCTCATGCACCTTGCACGCTCCATGATTGTTCTGTTCATCCTTTCTGACACACCATTTTCTTGTGGTGTTCTTGGAACTGTCTTCTCTCTGTGAATTCCATGCTCTGAATAGTACCTATCAAACTCTTTGCTGCAATATTCACCTCCATTGTCTGATCTGAGACACTTCAATTTCTTTCCTGTCTCAATCTCAACCAAAGCTTTCCATTTCTTGAAAGTATCAAATACATCATATTTATTCTTAATACAATAAATCCAAGTTTTTCTAGTTGCATCATCAATAAAAGTAACATAATAACGAGAGCCACCTAGAGATGATACCTGAGCAGGTCCCCATACATCTGTATGCACAAGCTCTAATTTTTCACTCTTCTTTTCTTTCCCAACTCTGAGAAATCTGACTCTCTTTTGTTTTCCATAAATTCAATTCTCACAGAAGTCCAAATCAACATTCTTCAAACATGGCAACAAATTCCTTGAGTGAAGAATCTTCATCCCCTTTTCACTCTTGTGTCTGAGCTTATGATGCCATAATGTTGCATCTGCTCCTTTGGAAGTTAAAGCATTAACAGAGTTAGAAATACCATTGCATAAATATAATGTACCAACCTTTTTGCCTTTTGCTATTACCAGGGCTCCTTTGGTGACCTTCCAAGATTTATATGTGAAAGTTGTCACACAACCTTCACCGCCTAACTGCCCTGTTGAAATCAGATTTTTCTTTAGATTTGCAACATGCCTTACCTCCTTTAGTAGCCATTGGTTTCCATTCTGCTGTTTTACAAGAACCTTACCCATTCCAACAATTTTATAGGGTTTATCATCACCCAAACGGACTTGTCCAAAATCTCCTTGAACATAGTCATGAAAGTATTTCTTATCAGGTGTGGCATGGAATGAGGCCCCTGAATCTACCACCCAGGGATCAGTAATATTTTCGAAAGAAAGAATCAAAGCATCTTGTAACACCTCACCTGTCACTTTTGCTTCATGATTGTTTTCTTGTTGTGCATCTCCTTCTTTTCCCTTCCGAAATCTACAGTCTTTCTTTAGGTGTCCTTTCTTTCCGCATTTCCAGCTCACTATCCCCGATCTGGACTTGGATCTGCTTTTCATTGATTCACTGCAATATCTTGAGCTCTTTCCTCTTTCCATTTTTCTTCCCCTAGACTCTGCACTCAAAGAATTACCCGATGTCTCACCGGAGCTTTTCCGTCACATTTCCTCACTAAGGATAGCACCGACAACATCATCAAACTTTAAAGTGCTAGATCCAGAAACAAAGTTACTAATGGCCATTACTAAACCATTCCAACTTTCTAGCAATGAGCACAAGAATAACAAAGCTCTAACTTCATCATCAAAGTTTACCCCTATAGAACATAACTGACTTGTAATAGTATTAAAATCATTTAAATGGTCTGCAACAGATCCACCTTTCGACATCTTCATATTAAATAACCGTTTCATAAGAAATACCTTGTTTTAGGTCGAGGGTTTTTCATATAGTTTCTCCAACACCTTAATAAAACCCTATGTCGTTGTTTCCTTTGAAATGTTGAAGGCGATCGACGCTGCGAGGCACAACCGTACTGTTCCAAGTGCCTTTCTATCGAGAAGGTTCCATTCTTCATCTGTCATACCCATCGACATCTTTGTTTTTCTACCCAATGGTAGGTATAGATCTTTCTGATACATATAATCTTCCATCTGCATCTTCCATAGCGAGAAGTTTTGGCCGTTATATTTCTCGACCCTAAACTTACCATATTCTACCATTGCTCCCACTCGAACGAGGAAACCTTCTTTCCTACGAGTTTATTAGAATATAAACACAGAAAACACATAAATAAGAGAGACACAAATATATGTGGTTCACCCAGTTTCGGCTACGTCCACCCCAAAATAGCCAGTCCTTCCTTTCTATTATCCAACAAAACAAAGAGACACAACCTATAGCAAATCCGCTATAATATCTTCTGTTTTCTCTTACAGTCTCACCTCTCTGTTTCTCGCTCAGAGAATACGCATCTATTACACAACCTCAAATACAATGCCCTCATACAAAGAGAGGGGTTGCCTTCTAGGGCAAAAACCCTAAACTAAACATAAGTTGTACCGTCAGATGATCTACCTAATGAACAACTCAGATTGACTAGAAATTACTATACTTTTACAAGGCAATTTTACATTTGTTTTTGGCTTCGGGGGCGCTCCTAGGGTATACATCCGGCTGAAACAAAGACCTCTAAACAATCATGCTCCATACTCAACAATATTTGCAGAATTAGAGGAGAAATTTGAAGGGATTGATCATATACTAGACATCCTTATCAATGGCATAATCAACCACCCTCACTCCTTCAAGGGGAATGACTCTTAGAACATTCTGAAACCATCTAACTTGGATTAGTAATCTTTAAGCATCACCAGTTTTTGGATATTAGATTTATAATGCTATCTGCTAATCTAGACAATGGCATGCTAGTTCTTGTTACTTTCAGTTTATGTATAACAATTTTTTTTATCGGATGCTCTAGTTAGAAGGGGTTTTTATAACCTCAAGACTCTGAATCTTAGCTTCTAGTTTGGTTGCCCATTTGGCAGACTGAGAGCATACTTTTTTTGGACAATGTAACTCTTTGACATGATAATATCAAGTGTCATATTAAAAAAAAAACCTACAATGTTGAGCTCGATGCTTTTGCATAATACCAAAGTATTGTATCTTTGTGTAACAAGATGTTGGGTGCAATTTATAACTTACCATTTGCATATAGTTTTATAATGCAATTCATTCTTGCATTGCATTTGTAAATAACCACAAATTTATGAATTTCGTAATAATGACTATTATCTTAACCATATCAAAAATTACAACCTAGATCAACTTCTTTAAAATCTAAATCCCTCTAAGAGAAAATAACTTGAATAGTGTTTCCCACTTGATAAATAAAATCTTTAAATACTTGATAAATTCAAAATTGATATAAATTTTATTTTACTAAATTATAAATTCCATTTTTCAAATTAATTTTGTTTTACTAGATTATAAATTCCATTTTTCATATAAATTTTATTTTACTAATTATATAATTATAATGTAAATTCATGAGGTGTAATGAACATGTATCAAAAACAGAGTGTAAGAACATACAAAATAAACTAAAAGCTGATTAGGAAGTTAAATTTTGTACATAAATTTAAAAAAGTTTTAGTTATGAGACGTAAATTAGTTGATCTATGTGGAGTTTAGTTTTTAATATGCCACTGATTCAAATCTCGTGGAAAGGGGTTGAGGGTGAGAGTTATCTGCGTTGTGTCACAAAATATTTAAACTTGATTAAGCATCATATAATCTTGGTGAGAACATTTTACTAATGAATAAATTATTCTTCCATTTTTTATTAATAATATTAAATATTTTATCAATTATAAGGTTCCTATATAATTATGATCTAAATTCGTTAGGTGTAATGAACATGTATTAAAAAGAGAACTAAATTATTGATTAGAAAGTTAAGGTTTACACATAAGTTTAAAAATGTTCTATTTATGAAGTGTAAATTAGTTGATTTATGTCGAGTTTAATTTCCAATAGGTCACTAATTCAACTCTCGTAGAAAGACGCTGAGAGTAAGAATTAGGTCACTAATTCAACTCTCGTAGAAAGGCGCTGAGAGTAAAAATTATTTGTATTGTGTAACAAGATATCTAAACTTGATTGAGGCTCATATAATTTTGGTGAAAACATCTTGCTAATAAATAGATTTTTCTACCATTTAACATTGAAACTAATCCGGGAAAAGAATTAAAAAATAAAAATAAAAACAATTTATGGCTTGGCCTCTTATTTGAGTGATAAGGTTTGCACATACGCCCAAAAAAATTTCCATGGTGATGGCTGATTCAAATTCATATTTATTAATAAAGAGATTCGTTTTATATTTTATTAATAAAAACGATGTTTAGTGCCTATCATATATGTGATAAGGGTCCGTTGTCATGCTTCTAGAACCAACGACTCGTTCAACACTCAACTTCTAGAAGTCTTCATATGATTTCGTCAAATCACTCCGCAGTCCTTTTCTTTCCCTCAGTATTTTCTTTCAATCATTTTACAATGTATTAAAGAATCATTCCAGAAGGCGGCTACGTGTAATTTCAATGGCCCTCTTCCAAAGTTATACTTATTTCTACAAAATTATGATTGAATTATAGAAAAATTCAAAATAAAATATCTATCAAGGCAGTCCCATGGAATAATTTCCTTACTTTCAAGTAATAGATTCAACGTTGGACTCTTTGGGGGCTAAAAATGTATGACATTTTAATGACGTCGTTGAAATTATATTTTTAATTTATGGCTTAGAGAATGAATCAACCTACGACTAATTTAATGATTGTTTTCTTTTAAGAATAATTACATGGATTTTGTGGATCATTTCTTAATCAATGACAATGCAAGCCGTCAAGGAGATTGGAAAGGTGATTTTTAAGGATAATATTGTGTTAATTTATTATCATATTGATAATTATTTTAATATATTTGTGGTCATTTGCATTTAAGTTGGATGTATATCAAATAGTTAATGTGTCAACGTTCTTTTCTGATGGATGCTTTTAAAGGAATATGTTATAAATGATTTCTTTATTTCATCTATTCGTGTGAAATTTGAGCAATCAAAATTATGACTCATTATGACTCTTATTGATAGGTTGAATAATTTTCATTTTAATACTTTATATTAATTATAAAAACCTGACTCATTATGACTCTTACTGATACGTTGAATGATTTTCTTTTTAATTCTTTATATTAATTATAAAAACCTTATGAATTTTAAATTTATATTTTTGGATCAATGATAAAAGGCATCAAGGAGGAAGAGCGATGAGAGCAAAGTAGAGGACGAAAATTAGGGTTTTGCAGCATTGATCGGGGCTGGAAACGAGGGACGGCGGAGTCTCCGAGTGAGGTTTCCAGTGAAGAAATTCGAACAGTTAAGGAATTTTAAGTAAGAAACAGGGGTTTTACAAGCCGTTGAGAACTGAGGGAAGCGAGGGGAGAGATCCCCTCCTTCAAAAACGTAGCAGCAGGCGAAGGAAGCGGGAACAGGTCACAGAATAAGGCAAGGGGGAGCAGTAGAGAGGCACCGGTCCTCGGGAACCAGTGGCAAACCAAAACAGGAGGCCTATGTCTGCCAAGGGCACAGGAAAAACCCAGGTATGTAATTCCTAATAACAAACTTGAGGAATACAGATGCTATATGAGAGATCACGCTTTAATCTGCAAATTTATTGGGTTTTGGCCTACTGAGAGGGATCTAGTAAAATGGATCCAACAGCGTTGGAAGCCAAAAGGACATATAGATTTAAAGTTGGGGGCGAAAGGGTTTTTTACAGAAATTTTTGCAAACTTGGAAGACAAGGAAAAAACCTTTGAGGAAGGGCCATATTTCATGAATAATGCAGAACTGTTTATGAGACACTGGGAAGAAAGATATAATCCAGAGAATGAGAGAATGCTAGCGGCTCCTATATGGGTCAGACTATTTGGCTTACCGGTAGAGTTTTGGGACCCGAACATTCTTGAAGGAATTGGTAATTCAATCGGGACCTTTGTCAAAGTGGCTGAATCAATGAAGAGGGGGAAGTATACGTCTAATGCTAGAATATGCGTCTATATGAACATATCAGAGCCACTACCAGAATACATAGAGTTAGAATACCAGGATGAGATTTGGCAGCAGCCTCTGGACTATGAGCATATTCCCTTTAGGTGCAGACGGTGCCATGAGTATGGACACGTGATTAGGCAATGCCTGCAGAATAGAGAAGAGGAGATCATCAAAAAACAAGAAGAAGAACAAAAAAGGGCAGAAAAAACAGAGGGTGGACAAGCAGGTTTTCAGGAGGTCAGCAGAAGGAAGAGATCAGGGAAAGAAGGAGAAAAACCACAAGAAAAGTCGAAGCCTATAATAATAGAAAGCTAGAAAAAATTTCAAGTCCTGCAAGAGAATGAAGATGAGGGATCGGATGCAATGGATGAGGAAGACGAGACCGAAAGAGTTCCAATGGAAGTTGGTAAAGAAACAAGGGATGAAAACACAACAGTGGCCGGGGAGAATGAAGAGGAGATGGGAGTAACTCCTGAGATAACTCCAGAACAAATCCAGATGGAATCTGGGTCACAAAATGATTCAGGGACAGAAGAAGAGAAAATTATGAGGAAGCTGATACAGGAATGGAAAAATCTTAACGAGAGATTTATACCAGAAACCCAGAAACAGTTATACAAGGATACATTCCAAAAATACAAAGAAAAAAGAAGCAGAGCAGGGGAAGAAATAACAGGACAAATAGGGGAATATTAAAGTAACAACATAGGATTGGAAGGCACTGGCAAAGGAGGATGGAAGAGGGGAAGACGAACCCTAAATGAGACAATTCAGGCTATAGGAGAGATTTTGGTTAACTCAGACAAGGTTATACCTCTATCGGAGGTATTCCAACAACCACCCAAGAAGTTATAAATGATAATTACATCCTGGAATATTAGGGGTCTCAATAGTAAAGGAAAACATAGGTATTTAAAGGAGAGATTGAGAAAGGACAAACCAGGAATCGAAATAATCCAAGAAACGAAGATCACTATGCAGCAGATGGAAAGAATAATTAAAAAATTAAAAATTCAGTATGAAGTTATGGGACAAGATGCAATCGGCACTGCAGGAGGGTTAGCAATAATGTGGAACCCGGAGGAGCTAATTTTTTAAAACTGGACCAGTCTACCCAGAATCCTAACTGGCTCCTATAGAGTGATAGGATCTGCTGAAAGAGTCCTCATTACAGGGGTTTATGGACCTCATATAGCAGGGGAGAGAGAAAGATTCATAAAGAATGTGAAAGAAGCTAGAGGACTCTACCCAGAAATGCCATGGATAATAGGAGGAGATTTTAATTTGATCAAAACATTGGATGAGAAAAAAGGGGGAATAAGGAGGACAGATCAATTTATGGATATGTTCAATGATATGATTTCCGAACAGAGGCTGGTAGATGTGCAAACCATAAATGGTATATTTACATGGAATAACCGTCGAGGAGGAAAAAACCAGATCGCCTCCAGATTGGACAGGTTTCTAGTATCTGAGTCGATCATGAATAGAGACGTATTTCTGGAAGCCAAAATAATGCCAGCTCTTGGTTCAGACCATTGGCCAATAAGGTTGGAGATAGATATTAAGAAAAACTCCAGAAAAAAGCCATTCAGATTTGAATCCTTCTGGCTTAGGAATCCTCAGTTTTTGGAAAAGGCAGAGGAGCGGTGGACTCAAAGCACACTGCAAGGAAAAGGGAAAATGCACACTTTCTAGCTAAAACTAAAAGGATTGAAGGGGAAGATTAAAAAGTGGAACAAGGAGGAGTTTGGGAACATCATGGAGGAGAAACAGAGATTAGAACAGAAAATGGAAGAAATCCAACAAAGAATAATACTAGAAGGGAGATCTGAGGAAAGTTGCAAGGCAGAAGGAATCTTAATAAGTAAACTGGAGGAGAGAAGGAAGAAAGAGGAGATTCTATGGAGACAGAAATCCAGGATCAACTGGTTAAGGGAAGGAGAAAGAAATACAAAATTCTTCCATCAGGCCATGGTACAACATAGACAGAGAAACAGGATTTTATCCATAAAAAACGAAGTAGGGGAAAGGGTAATAGAGCAAGAAGGGATTGAGAAAGTATTAGTTGATTATCATAAAGACATCTTGACCAAGCCTCAAAATGATCGGGCAGCAGCTATTGAGAAGATTTGTAAAGAAATTCCCAAGTTGGTTACAGAGGAACAGAACAAAGCCCTGATGCGAGCAGTGACTATAGAAGAGTTAGAGGAAATAGTGATGAACATGAAGAAAGGAAAGGCCCCAGGCCCGGATGGGTTTACAATGGAATTCTTTCAAGTAGGATGGCGATTTCTGAGTAAAGAGATTTTGGAATTAGTTGAGGAATCACGTTTGAAGCAGAAGGTATGGCTAGCGTTAAACTCAACCTTCTTTACTTTAATCCCGAAGAATGCCAACTCAGATAATGCGCAGGGCTTTCGCCCAATTGCTTTATGTAATGTCATTTATAAAATCATCGCCACACTACTAGAAAAAAAGGATAAAACCCCTTCTGGAAAATCTAATCTCCCCAGAACAAACAGGGTTTGTCGAGGGAAGACAAATTCTCGACGGGCTGGTGGTAACTCAGGAAGTCATCCACACCATCAAGGAAAAGAAGCAGAAAGGAATGATGATAAAGTTAGACTTGTCTAAAGCGTATGACAGACTGAACTGGAATTATCTTAAAAGAGTCCTGGAGTCCTTCGGATTCAACAATAGATGGGTAGATGGGGTTCTCAGTATGATTTCAACACCGAATTTCTCAATTCTAATTAATGGGATACCCTCAACTCCCTTTAATGCCTCAAGAGGAATAAGGCAGGGGGATCTTCCTATTTATTCTGGCGGCGGAGGGGTTAGGGAGGTTCTTCAAAAAGGAACAGAGGGAAAGAAGAATCAAAGGGCTCAAGCTATGGGGGAGCAATATTTCAATTACCCATCAATAGTTCGTTGATGACATAACGTTGTTCTACGAAGCAACAGTAAAAGAAGTTAAGGGTATAAAAAGAATCTTAGACACTTTCATGGAGGCTTCAGGCATGGAAGTAAACAAGGAAAAGTCATGTACCTTTGTGTTCAACACACTAGATTCAGTTAAAGCCCATCTTACAAGGATGTTAGGGTTCAGACAAGGAGAGCTACCAACTAAGTACCTTGGAAATCATATTGATTTTCATCCAACCAGAATGGTAAATTGGCTACAGGTTATAGAGAAAATCAAGAATAAAATGGCAAGTTGGGCGTTCAGAACCTTGAACATAGCGGGGCGTATTGTCTTTGTTAAATCGGTTCTACAAGCAATACCCATTTATCCTTTTTCCATAATAGCGGCCCCCAAAGGAGCCTGCTCCAAGATAAAAGATCTATATACTAAATTTATTTGGGGAGGCCCTAATCAGCAGAGGAAATGGGCCTTAGTTTCCTAGAAACATCTATCAAAAAGGAAAGAGGAAGGAGGCCTTGGTTTGAGAGACCCAGAAATGTTAAACAGGGTGCTGGGCGAAAAATGATGGTGGCGGTGGATGAGAGGGGGCAATGATCTCTGGAAGAGGATATGGACGCACAAGTACAATATGCCAAGAACTACGGAAGAAATCCTAAGGGTGGAAGAGGCCCCAAAAGGCTCTTCAATTTGGAACTTGGAAAGTCAGAATAAGAGTATAATCAGCAGTTATGCGTTCTGGGAAATAAGAGGAGGAAGAAATGCTAGGTTTTGGGAAGAAGGGTGGCAACAAAGAGACATACTAGTCAATATACCAAATCTCTAGAACATACAGCAAAAAGCACTTAGGGAGGGAAAGAGATATGTTGAAGATTATTGGAGAGAGGGAGAGTCAGAAGGTATATGAAGGAAATGGTGAAAGCCAGAAGAATGGATGGAAAACATCACCCAGGATCAGCAAAAAGAATATGAGAAAGAAGTGGAATCAAGGAAGATATAAGTCAGGAATGGGGAAGATATTCTGAGGTGGGGGAAATCCACGAAAGGGTCCTTCATGGTTAAGGAAGCATATTATCTGACCGGAGTGCAGGAAAGGATGGAGATAAACCCGGAATGGAAAACCATATGGGAAGGTAAATGGTGACCTAGGATTGCCTTATTTGCGTGGCTGGTAGGCAAGGAAAGGATATTAACTTGGGATAATATCCAAAAGAGGGGCCTTCTTGGCCCCTCGAAATGTAGTCTATGCAATAAGGAGAACGAGACCCAGAACCATATTCTGAAAAATTGTTGGTATGCAGAGAAAATGTGGAACGAGACAAGAAAGCTCTATGGTAAGGAAAGAAGACACCCCAGAGATATAAAAAGAACCATCTTCCTATGGAATAAGGAAAAATTCAACTGTAAGGTCATTAAAAGGGCATGGGACTTGATAGTGGGATTCACGATTTGGTTCCTTTGGAAAGAACGAAACCAAAGAATTTTCCTTGGGAAACATATAGAACTAGAAGAAACGTGGAAGGGTGTCCTAAGGGCTGTTAAGGAAACAATCTTAGCAGAGGATTGGAATGAAGAGGAGTGGAAAACGAATCAGGAGGAGGGACAAATTCTAGCAAAGCTGAATATGAAATATGAAATTGTTCACCCTAGAAAAGAGAGTAGGCAGAATAAACAGGCTGGAAGTCCTGAACAATTCAATTACCCTAAAGTGAACTTCATAAAATTGAATTTCGATGGGGCCTCCAAAGGGAACCCAGGCAATGTAGGTTTTGGGGGAATCTTTAGGGATAGTGAGGGAAGCATCAGATGGATTTATGCAGAGTGGGGAGGAGAAATGACAAACAATGAAGGTGAACTCTGGGCAGTTCATCAGGGATTAAGGATAGCAGCGAGGAATGGCTACAGGAACCTAGATTTAGAAGGGGATTCGCAGTTGGTAATAGAGATGATACGAAAACTTAATAATGGAAAAAACTGGGAGTAGATCGTGAGCAGCTGGAGAAAGGTCGGGATAGTACAAGACATAGGAGAAACCCTCAAAAGTTTTGATTACCTGATAATCAACCACATCCGGAGGAAAGGAAATAGGGCGGCGGACTTCCTTGCCAACTGGGGGAGTAATGATCCGTTAGGGAAGGTTGACAGCAATTGGCAGAATGAAATGGAGAAACCAAAGTGGAAGGAGCTAGTCATTATAATAAATCAAGACCATGAGACAGCCACGAACCAACACAAATGAGTACAAGAGACCCCCGATCGGGGAGAACTGGACGGCGGGCGAAGGACAGAGGTACAAGCGGGTGGGAATAATACCCATTACAGGAGAAGATTAGGTAATGATGGCTCGGTGCAGCCGGGCCATTAAGAGGATTGACATTTCAAGGTGGAGAGTCAGGGAAAAAGGGAGGACGAGAGGTGATCGGGACGGCCTGTCAGATGGAAATGGCAAGTTTGCATGCTCAAGTAAGGAACGACAGGACAGGGACGGTGATCGGAGGAACAGGTGGCAAGAGGATTGCGCCTGCATCGCAAGGGAGTGGTGGAGAAGGAAGGCGCGCAAAGGCGGATGGCTTAATAAATACCAGAAGAGCAGAGCGGCTCGAAGATGCATAGGGAGGAGGAGATTAGCGAGAAGAACAAGTCCAGAAGGAAGAGAGAAGCAGGGGGAGGAGATCAGAGCTGAGACGAAGGACATGATGGAAACCAGGAAGTGAGGGAAAAGCAGGGAGACCGCGGCTACTGAATGGGTTAATAAGTGGAGTGTCCAGGATAAGGGAAAAGCACTGGAGCAGGACGCCAGAGACATAGTTATGGTATCGAACGACAGTGAAAAGGAGGTAGAATTGTTCGATTCTGATGAGAACAATTGCCCTCAGCCACGGGCTAAATGGGGAAGAAGAGGCGCCGCTGAAACAGAGGGCAGTTAGGAGCTTTGGGGGAACGAAGGATGGAGACAATGTGAACATGGAGGAATTAAAGAAGAAGGCAAGGAATACGATCTGAGTAGGCGGACTGTGGGAGGAGAGGGTAGCAGAAGAAGGGGCAGGGGAGGTCGAAAAGGACAGCGCGGTAGGGGCAGGGGAAAAATAGGGAGCCAAAGGGAGGAGGAGGGTCCGTCTCATGAAAGGAAAACAAGGGCTTCAGTGGGGAGGAAAGTGCAGCTCGCTGAGCAGGCCTACTACCAAAACACCAATAAAGGAGTCAGGAGAATTATACAACATTTAGAAGAGAAGGCCATGCAGGACCAATCTGATCCAGAAATGGAGGATTGGGTCTATCTTCTACTGGACCCGGGCCACACAAGAGGCTGCATGACCCTGTACAAACAATCACTGCATGTGTATTGGGTCATGAAGAGACTACTTGCCAAAGCCATGGAGCAAGTAGCAATGGAGATGGCAGAGCTCTCTCAGGGGATTCCCACTCTTAAGAAGGAGCTGAAGAACATTCAGATTACCCTTCTCATGTAGGATAGAAGAATGGATGAAATACATCAGCAGCTAAAGCACTGCCACCCTAATCTCAAGAAGGATATGGACCAGCAGATAGGCAAGGAGGCATATTCTTGTTGTTCTCACCTTTCTGTTTTTTATATGAAGAATGTAGAAAGTAACTTGTCCATCAAATTTTGTAATGTGGAATATAGCAGGAAGATAAGGAAAATAGGTAGTCTCTTTGAATGTATTGTGCATATAGCCTGGGCAAATAGACTCAAGGTGTTTTATTTTTGGATGGCATTAAAAGACTTAAGATGGCCAAAATACCCGGTTTCCCATTGGGCGGGTTGAGGTCATCGCATTTTTGTAATGATTTTGACCTGAGGAAATAGAAGAAGTAGTTGCTCCGCAGTTTACAAAAAAAAAAAATTATATTTTTGAGGTGATGAGATTACTTTTTTAACCTATTGAGATTATATTGTTGGAATCCACTCCCAAAAACATGTAAAGAAAAACATAAAGAATGGTTGTCCACAACATTTAGAGTTAGTATTCAAATGTTTGGGATATTAATACATATCACTACAACCATGCACTTATATGTTGACCAAATCTCATCCCAGGTTGTTCTTATGGTTATCAAAATGATATATTTAACCAAACTATAATGTAGTTATGGGGATTCTTGGAGTTAATGGTCGAATGAATGAGGTATGCATAAAAACATCTACACATACATATGGGAACTAAAGTGCACCCCTTATTCTAATTAAGGATTTATCAATAATATATTTATGTAAAGTAATATTAACACAAAAGAGATAGTGATTGAATACATAATGTAAGTATATTATTACTTGTACATAAATTTATGTGCATTGAATCCAGCACCAATATTCTCCTTATAGCTTGGGAAACTTTGGCCTAAAGGACTTTGGAACTAATGGTGAGGAATGATGACTTCCTTACCCGTGGAAAAGATTTTGATTTTATTTCATAAGAGATTTATTTGGCACTTTACAATAATCATGGTGGCACTTGGATATAATGATAAGATATGTGACACCACTCACTCACACATGTACGCCAAATCCTAGTTCATGTTAACCCTTGCGAAATTCCAAGTTATATATTTATAGGTATAGGGATTTAAAGGTAGTTAAATGTGTGAGGCATATATAACATTACCCTTACACATTTATGTGAGCTAAATCCAACTCATATTTTTTCCTTAAGGCTTACTAAAATTAGCCATAATGGATTGGAATTAATGGTGACAAATAAGGGTTTAAAGACTTGATCATCTCTAACCAAGGTTCCATATAAGGACTTAAAGACTTGATCTTCTCTAACCAAGGTTCCATTCATAGGAGGGATTCATTGGCTACTTTAAGGTAGCCATGGTAGTATTTAGAGGTTATGGCAAGGAAAACATCATATAGCAAATGTTTTTGCAGAGGGTTTTAGTGCTACAAAATTGGGAAAATTTGTCAAAAAAACATTTACTAAAAACTTTCACTATTAGTAGTAGAGATTTTACCTAATATTTTAACAAATTTCAGTATAACTAAGAATTCTATGAGCTTGAAGGTTTTAGTGGATGATTTTTTGTCAATGCATTTATATTAATAATACACACTAGTATGGTTAACACCATATAATTCATTGTGAACTAGGAGATTTAGGTTTTGTTATTGCATCAATATTACCAAGACTTTCCTGTGAGCCCTTCCATGGGAATGGTGGGAGGAGGGACATCTACTCTCTTCTTCAAGGATGTTGTATCCAACAAAGATCCAGAGAGAATAAAACTGACCTCATCTTCTTTTGATCAAGAGAAGGACAAGGGAGAAGCCTCGAGCTTAAGAAGGGTAGGAAACCGTGGGAACGGAACTACAAATTTCCATGAACTAGAAACACACCAGACAAAGTCATCCCCTAGACTAGTAGGAAAATACATCATGATTTTGGAAATAATGTTGGATAGTTGGTATTGTCTGGATGGCTAGTGGTAGCAAGTATGTTGCCATTAATGTCAACTAGATTAGCATCAATGTTGCTGGCAACAAATTCATGATGTGTTCAACTCAGGGGGAGTCCTAGGGTGCTACAATATTCAGTAAAGAATCATCATAGTAATTGGACATGAAAATAAACTATAAAATATTATAGCTATGATGGGTGGATGGTATAGGATTTTAGAGAATTTTTGCCTTAGGAGGCCAGCTCACATGTTTCTGCAAGTGACATAGTTGGATAGCGCTAAGAAATAACTTTCCAATAGTATATTGAATTTTGCAAATGGCATTCGATAAATAGTTACAACCAATTGAAGTTCGTCGATAGAAAGGGAATTTTGTTCGGACTTAAGCGATTCAGGGTTAGTTGGAGGTTGGATCGTGCAGTAGAAGTTTATAAGGGAAATATTCCCTGATCCTTGACCTCAATTTGAGGATTAGTTTGGATTAGGCCAAGTCGAGAGGTGGGCCTAGGAAAAAGTCGGGTCATGAAACAAAGCTTGATAGGGGGAATTGAAGAGAAGGTGACACTAGTCGGGACTATAGACAGGTTGGGCCTCCAAGCATTCAGAGGAAAACATAGGTGCATAGTAAGTGGAGCAGGCTAACCCACGATCTCTCAACCTGCGAACTTTTTTAGTGTTAAATATTACTTGGGCCACCAAAAACATCGGGAGTACCCTAGAAGGTCCATAGGGCACATAAGAGATGAAAACTAGGATGGAAGTGCTAGGAAGACGTGGACCTAGTAGCAATAAGGAAGGTTTTGATTGGTCGGCGGTAGAGCCCTCCCTACACGTAGGCCCAATGAGAGTACCCCAGAAGTTTTTAAGGGGCGCAAATGTGAAGGGCTGAGATCATAAATAATTGGGCAACATGGCAGCAGGTGAAGGCATAACAACTTAAATCCTGTGGTTTTTCCCTTAGATATATAATGAAGGAATTGGCGAAAAAACACAAGGCCCAAGACTATTTTATCTCTCATAGCAAGCACATGGTAACATTTTATTGGATGAGGTGATTACAGTACAAGGGGACAAATGGCAAACATATTCAACATTTTTGGGTGGTCTAATGGGCCAAATTTGGCTGACATGTGTCACCACTCTGAAGGTGCCACGTGGCACTGATAATGTTAACATGACATCATCTCACTAGTAGGAGCACGGAATCTTTTGGAGAAATGCACAAAGGAATTTGTAACACCCTCCTCGCACATTTACCCAAGTTAACTGGTTCGTTGGGGTAAACATGTGACGAGATGCCACTATGATGTGATTCAACTCCCCATGTACAATTAAGGAAGTGGAACTTATAAAACAAAACCATTATAGTGTTCCACACATGCTATATACCCTTTAAGAGCCAACTAACCCTTCCAAGTGACCAACCCCTGAGGCAACTTGCTTTTTCACTGCCCTAGAGCCTCAATCTCTCCCATGACAAGGCATGTATGCGACTAAGACCCTCCAGTTGCTCCCACAATAAGGCAACCATGCAATTGTGGAATTTTCCAACTAGTTCTAAGCCAACGACCCGAGATTTTGTGCCACTTTTTTAGTTCCAAGACTCAAACCACTGTCGATAAATTCATGAAAAATTCATAAATGATGAATAGCATTGAAACAATATTTACTAATACAAACATTTGATCAATGACTTGGCTGGAACCCTACTAGCCATGACAAACATTTCATCAAAGATATCACAAATATGTAATCTACAGGTCATAACAACAAAACTAAGCATAGGGGTCTCATACTTATGAAAGATTCGTAAGTAAGTATTGATACCTTATCACAATAGCTGCATTATCATTTATTAGGTCATATATTCATTGTTCATTCATTTTCTAATCAAAACATGATGAGAGCCATACATCAATATTGTCATAAAACATCCTCATGTCCAACATATATTCAACATAAATAAGAAATATATAACAACCATAAAAACCACACATGAACAAGTATATTTACCCATCGAATACAAGAGGAAAAAATCTCTTATGAACATATGAAAAATGTAACCAGGTCCAGGACTTCCATGTACCACCCGACCATAGATTGGATGAACCAAATATGTCTTCTAGCCAATCACCATCGTGCTATATTCCAAGCATGAATATGGGATCTCACAGAACAAATCCAAAAACACAAACAGGGCATCCAGAGGCCAAACCACCTCAACCCTCAACCAGTGATTCCACCTCATGGTAGGACATCACTATCCATCACTAGATTGGTATCTACCCAAGTTGTCCAGGGCTCCAGAGTGTTTGTTCCAACTAGGGCTTCCAGGACTAGTAACTCAACCTACCAAGGGCTTCCAATTTGTTTGTCCAACCAAGGCTTTCAGGACTAGTAACTCAACCCAAGTTGTTTCATGGTTTCTAGAGTGTTTGTCCAACCAAGGCTTCCAGGAACTAGTAATTCAACCCAACACCATAAGGAACATGAGAACCAACCAAAAAACAAAAGGAAAGAAACCCACAACACCATGGCTATCTAGGAAATGGAAAGGCTACGAAAATCTATTGTCAATCCACACAATCCTCCATGTCAATGACATATCATAACTAAGAAACCACATGCATGTGCCATGCATGCCAAAACTAGCAAGGAAATCATATGTGCAACTCGGTACTTACAAGCAAAAATAGCTATAGATGTTGATCCCGATGTACTATTACAATTTCTTGCTCTTCCTTTTTCTTCTTGCTCCAAATACAAAGTATGTTACACTCCACCAAGAGTGCTCCAAGAAAATCTATGTCCAAGAGTATGAGAGAGTGTGAGTATAGAGAGAGAGCTCCAAGTTAAAACTGACAAAAGTTTGTCAAATAATCCTCATAAGCCTTTTTATTAATGAGTCTTCTAATTTCCTCAATTTTCCCTTATTTTCCTTCATTTTCCTCCTCACATGCAACCCGTGGCCTTTCACCTTCCTTTTATCCTAATTTCAATTGCTTTCATAAACAAAATGCTAGTAAATGTCTCATTCCTTTCCAAATCCTTTCCCATTGCCTTTGCCAATTTCCATAGCCATTAATTAATCACAAGTGATCCCCATCACTATGTTTTTTCCCAACATTTAGCTTGGAATAGGTGTCCCATGACCTTGGTTATTATTTTTCCTTTATTAACTTTATTACGTGGATTTTTGACAAGGGTTGTTACAAAACTCTCACCATTGTGGGAACACCTCATTGATGTTCAATGACACCTGCAACCAACAAGACTGTTGAAAATAAAAACATACTACCCATGGAGCTTTATAACTTAGCTCATTGCATTATTTATAATGATCATCCTGCTAAGAAGCAAACCGACATGACACATAACAACCATAATGACATGACACCCATACTGCTTATTGGAGTTGTATAACACATCTCATAGCAGTATTTACATCCATATACATATATACATATACAGAAACATCACATAAAAACATATTCTAAAAACATTCACTCAACTAGTGAATAGAGATGGATGCATAGCCCGCATCTGATCCTCCATCTGCCATGCAGCTTTATCGGGCCTAAAATGCTTCCATTGCACTTTAACCTACTCGATTTCTCAGTTTCGAAGCATGAGCATATTTCTCTACAAAATGCACTGAGGTTTCGACTGAAATTCTCCTTCTGGTTCCACCTGCAATACAGACCAGTCAATCACATGATCAAGATCTTTAACATACTTTTTAACTAATGACACATGGAAAACATCATGGCCTTTCACTATCGGAGGCAGTGCAAGTCAATATGCTATTGGTCAAATCCTCTCAATAATCTTGAAAGGTCCACAAAATTGAGGTGCCATATTGGCACATGACCCAATCCTCAAGGAGCTCTTATTGGGATTAATATGAAAGTACACATGTTCCCCAACCTGAAACTCCTTAAATGACCTGTTTGGATCTGCATAACTCTTATGTCTATCCTTTGTTGCCTTCAAATTCTTCTTTATTACCTGCATTTCCTGTTCCATCTTTGCCAACATGTTTGGTCCAATCAACAACCTGTTCCCTAGATCACTTCAACTAACGGGAGTATTACAACTCTGCCCATATAATGCCTCAAACAGACTCATCCTCAAATACTCCTGGTACCCATTATTGTAAGCGGACTCAACCAGTGAAGATACTCTTCCCACTTCCATTGTTGATGCTTCACATACATCCTCAACATATCCTCCAACATCAGGTTGACCCTCTCGGTCTGTCCATCTGTCTACAGATGATAAGTTGTGCTGAAGGTCAACTATGTACCCAAACCTGCAAATAACTCTTTCCAAAATCTAGAAGTGAACTTGGCATCCATGTCTGACACAAGTTTCTTTGATACACCATGCAACCTCACTACATATCTGATGAAGACATGTGCTGCATCATTAGCTAAATAAGTAGACTTCACTGGAATGAAGTGCACTACCTTTTTCAACATGTCCACCACAACCATGATAGAATCATGCTCTCTAGATGCCCTCAGAAAAACTGTAATAAAATCCATGGAAATGACCTCCCATTTCCACTTTGGAATCAAAATCAGTTGTAGTGGACCACTTGGATGCTTACATTATGCTTTTACCTGTTGATAATCCAAACACCTAGACACAAAATCTACCACTTCTTTCTTCAAGTTCGGCCAATAGTAGAACTTCTTCACTGTTGTCAATGTATTTTGATATCCTAGGTGACCTGAATATGGCTTAGCATGGAATTCCCTTAAGATAATATTCTTGAGCTCACTCTCGTCTGGCACATATACCTTGTCCCTAAATATAACCAAGTCATCTGGTGTGAGATGGTAGTCCACATCTTGATCAACTATACCCTACTATAACCTGTGCATAAGCTCTATATACCTGTCATTATGTTGTCCTTCCTGCAAGATTTGATCTTGTAAATCTGTCCCATAAGAGATCATAGATGCTATGTGATTTACCTGTATTTGTGATCCAGGTGGATATTGGTGTCAACCCACCTATTCCACTTGGACCATCACCATTGTTCTTTCAATTTTTTCAGTTTCCTTAATTGTAGCACAATTTACTATTTTTGGCAGTTTTTCGGGTCCTGAATTTCTAGAGCCATTTTGAAACCCTAAATGATGAATTTTTTATTTTATTTTTTATTTTATTTTTTTAATTTTATTTTTTATTTTTATTTTTGGTTGGAAAAATGTCTTTGATGATTTAAAAGAAAATCATGTCAGCCATTGTATTCCTCGGAGAGATCTTTCCAATGAGGTATCATATGCATCAAACAAAGATAATATGACTAAGTTACGACCCTGGGAAGTTGGCTACCCAACTAACCCCAACGGGACCCATAAACTCTTGGTGTTACATCTCCTCGGGTTATGGTTTTGGTTGTTTAGGGTTTTCTCTTATTGTTCAATAATAAAAAGGCCCTTTAGCCTCATTGTAACTCAGTTTAGAGGCATGTAGCTACGACATCTCTGCTTAGAGATAAGCTACCATCGCTCGAGCTAGTCTTATTTCCATTCTGTTTGTAAACATATTTCCATATTTGATATTAATGAAATGAAGTGTTATTTATGTTGCATCTTTGTACTTATGGTTATATATGTAATTTGTTGTGTTCCTGTTTAAATCTGGATCAGTGGTATCAGAGCGCTGATCCATATTTAAACAGGAATGCAAAAAATTACAAATATAACCATAAGTACAAAGATGCAACATAAATAACACTTCATTTCATTAATATCAAATACTGAAATATGCTTACAAATAGAATGGAAAAAGACTAGCTCGGGCGATGGTAGATTATCTCTGAGAAGAGATATGGTGGCTATGTGCCTCTGAACTGAGTTTCAATGAGGCTCAAGGGCCTTTTCATTATTGAACAATAAGAGAAAACCCTAAATAACCAAAACCCTAACCCGAGGAGATGTAACACCAAGAGTTTATTGGCCCCGTTGGGGTTAGTTGGGCAACCAATTTCTCGGGGTCGTAACATGGTCATATTATCTCCATTTGACGCGTATGATACCTCGTTGGAAAGATATATCTAAGGAATACAATTGTTGACACAATTTATTATGAAATCATTGAAGCTATTTTGCCAAAAAAATGTCATTTAGGGCCTCAAAACGGCTCCGAAAGTTTAGGACCCGAAAAAATGTCAATAATAGTAAATTGTGCTACAATTAAGGAAACTGAAAAAAACTGAAAGAACGATGGTGAGGGTCCAAGTGGAATAGGCAGGTGGCCACCAATATCCACCTGGATCAATTTGCCTATTAAGAGCATCTGCAACCCTATTTACTTTCCCTTTAATGTACCTAATCTCAAATTCGAACTCATTGGTCATAGCCAACCATCTAGATTATCTAGAATTCAAATTCGGTTGGTCAAATAGATACCTCAATCCACTGTGATCACTCATCAAGATGAACCACCTACCAAGAAGATAGTGCATCCACATCTTCAAAGCATGGATGATCGCTTCCAACTCAATATCATGTGTTGGATAATTCTACTCATGCTCATTCAATTTCTTTGATTCATAGCATACTACCTATCCTTCCTGGATAAGGACTCCACCAGACCCTCTCTTACAAGAATCTATACATACCACAAATTCTTTGTCCATGTGTGAAATCTTTAACACTGGAGCACTCATCAACAATCACTTCAATTGTTCAAATATTGCTGCACATTCCTCTTTCCAATCAAATTTTTTACCTTTCCTTTGCAATGACATAATAGGATAAGAAATCTATGAGAAGTTCTTGATGAACCTCCTGTAGTAACCTGTTAACCCTATGAATGATCTTACCTCATCCACATTTCTAGGAGTTTCCTACTCCATGATAGCCATTATCTTTTTTGGATCCACTATTATGCCTTCCTTAGAAACCGCATGTCCCAAGTAATGTACCTTTGTCTAAAAGAATATGCATTTTCTAAGCTTGACATACAGCTGATTCTCTCTTAGCAATCTCAATACTTCTCCTAAATGTTCAATATGCTCTTCCTTATTCTAAGAATATACCAATATATCATCAATGAATACAATAACAAACTTTTCCAGATAAGGACACAACGCACTATTCATCAAGAACATAAAAGTAGCTAGAGAATTAGTCAAACCAAATGGAACTACCAAAAACTCATAATGCCCATACATGGTCCAAAAGAAGTATTGTAGATTACCTCTTCTTTGATGTGTACCTAATGGTATCATGATCTCAGATCAATCCTCGAGAACATTGTTGCTCCCTTCAAACTGATCAAATAAGTCATTAATCCTCAACAACAGACACACGTTCTTGATGGTAACTTTGTTCAAATGCTTGTAATCAATGCATAACCTGAGTGTACCATCCATCTTATTCACAAACAATGCTAGTGCACCCCAAGGTAATACAAAAGGCCTAATGTATCCCTTTTCAAACATCTCCTTCAACTACAAATTCAACTCCACCAACTCCAATGTGCTCATCTTGTAAGGTGCTTTTGATGATGGCGTTGCCCTTGGTACCAACTCAATAGAAAAATCCACCTCCCTGTGAGGCAGCAACTCTAAAATCTCTACCATAAACATATCATAAAATATTAATGTGTATTAATATGAATCTGTGTTAGAATGGTCCAAAAGACATGGATCAAGCTAGATCTAATCTTAGTCATTGATTAGGGACTTCATCTCGGCTGTTGAGATGTCAACAGAAAAAGTATAAGAGGAGGCGTGAGGAGCAATTAGAGGACACACTGAGGGAGACCTGTCAGTTCAATTTCTAGAGCGGGGTTTGCTGAGTAATTGAACTAGTGGTCTGGAGAGCAGTGAAGAGGCAACAAGTATGGAACAGAGAGACGAGAGATCAACGCAAAAGAGGCAGATGCAAAACCAGAGGAAACCACGCAGAGGCAGCAGAGACTGCGCAGAGCCAGAATGATCCGGATTTAAACAGAAATGCAACAAATTACAAAGATAACCATAAACACAGAGATGCAGTGGAAATAATTCTTCATTTCATTAATGTAAAATATTGAAATATGCTTACAAATAGAAATGGAAATAAACTAGCTAGGGCGATGGTAGCTTATCTCTGAGAAGAGATGTGGCGACTACATGCCTTTGAACTGTGTTACAATGAGGCTTGAAGGCATATTTATTGTTGAGAAACAATGGAAAACCCTAAACATCCAAAAAACCTAACCCTAGAAGATGAAACGCCAAACTGTGGGCCCCATTTGGGTAAATTGGTACATCAACCCCCTGGGGTCGTAACTTTGGGTTACAATCTCCGTTTGATGCACACAATAGCTCGTTAGAAAGATATATCTGAGGAATATAACTTTGGGAAGAACAACATTGGTCAATGACCCATGTTTCTCTCGTTTTTCCCAAAAAATTTTGTTTAAGGCCTCAAAACGGTTCCGGAAATTCAGGACCTAAAAAAATGCTAAAAATAGTAAATTGTGCTATAATCAAGGAAACTGAAAAATTGAAACAGATAGTTGTGGGGATCCAAGTGGGATAGGTGGGTGGCCACCAACATCCACTTGGATCACAAAAGGGCTTTCATCATCCACGTAGAGGCTGCAGGAGTGACGCTGTGCAAAGCCTCAGTAGGTTGATGCAGCGGGTTTCAGGGTGTACCAGAGGTCAGTAGGGCCTATGCTAGGTTTGGGAAAGTGCTGGAAGTTTGTCTATCTATGGGTAAGCCAGTTTGGCACCCTATTGTACAAGAAAATTGTTGAATAATAAAATCCTCACTTGCTACATCGGTTTTCCCACATTGGGTTTTTCCGAGGACATTAGTCCAAAATAACTGTGTCAATGTGTGCATATTTTGTTTCTGTTTTATGATGTGATATCTATAGCAGTATTTATTTTAATGTTTGTTGAAGTAATTTCATGAATAACTTATGATGAAATAAGTAGGAAAAGTAAATCATGTTGACCAAATCTCATCTCAGGGTGTTTTTATGGTTATCTAAATGATATATTTAACCAAACAATAATGTAGTTATGGGGATTCTTGGAGTTAGTGGTCGAATGAATGAGGTATGCATAAAAATATCTCCACATACATATGGGAACTAAAGTGCACCCCTTATTAGTCCCTAACTCCGGTATATCAAGGACTATAACAATCGATCGATCGTTTAAGCGCCTATTAATTGATCATTTGACCCATTTTTTTTTGGTTTTCTTATATTTTAACCAAATTTTGATCGTAAAAATTTTATTCACATAAATTTTATCCAAAGTTTTAAGACTGAAATCATTCTACCTCTTATTATAGGCTTCACGTGGCCCGATGCAAGAAACTTGCGGCAATACCATTTTATCCAAAGTTCAGCCAACCAATATACTTCGAGGCCCTTTCGAGGTCCTTTCCACATGTCTATCAAGGCCCCTTCCATATGGCTATTATCATGAAAGGCCCCTTCCACATGGCTATTAGCATGCAACTCTGGTATGGTAAGAGATAGTCAACACAGAAGGCTCAAGCAGAAACTAGGGTGCCACTCTTTCACTATTTTGTCGTCGCCTGCCCAGAAGAGTCTGCAAGATTTCAATTCCAGCCTTTGGACATGCTCTGTTATCTACATGCTTGAGTCTACAAGATTTCAATTCCAGCCTTTCGACATAGTTCATAGCTAGTTGCACCAAAGAAAGGCAGTGGCATTGTAGTTTGTGACCTGACAAACCTGGTATGTATCAGAGTATCTTTATGTATTTGGGCAAGGTAATAATTAAGATTAATAAGTTTGAATGAAAAAAATGCACTAAATTTTTTTGGGAATCTCTGAGTATCTCTTATCTATGTAAATAATAGCCTTGAATTCGAGCGCTGAGAAAAAACATCAATGCAGAGAATACAAAATAACAATGTACATGCGTTAAACACTTGAAGTCATAGATACATTTCAAGATTGTTAAAATATTTTAAATGCTTATTACCTGAGGTTGCTCTGACTCATGCCCATTCCAAAAGACATATGTCTGAATAACATCTATTCCTCCGTCTTTAGACTTGGCAATAAGATCAGGCCACATCTGTTTAATAACATGCAAAAAAATTTAAGCAAATTGTACAGTTAACAATAAACAGAAACATAGCTAAAATAATACCAAATGCAATACAATCCTCTGGGGTGCTTCGGGGTTGATGTATGGACCCAGAAATTAATAACTTATGTTGTCCATTGATTAGCAAAGCTCTCCCATCATAGCTAACACTTTTTGTTGCATCCACTTTGTAGTGAAATATAGAAAATATGCAAATACACAGTAAAATTACAAACGAAAAACATCTGATAATCTCCATCAGATTCCTTTGTTATTAAAAATTCTGTAAAGCTCCCTAGTTAATGCATTGTTTGTGAATGATTTGGTATTTAAGTTGCCACAACCCTCCTTTAATGTACTGCACTTGGATTGCAAGAGATAAGTCTATTAATTTGGATTGCAGACATACTATTGAATTATATAGGAGCTAAAAGATTTAAGATTTTTGTGGGAACAGTTGTTGGAATGTAGATTTTTCAGACAATTTTCTACAGCATTCATCTTTCAAAAAAGTCAACGGATTTGAAATCCTGAACAGAATTACATCAGTGCAGAGACTACCTAGAACCCAAAATGCACCTGTGACATCGCCTGGGAGCGCCAAAGGAGATTGAAACCAAATGAGTAGCAAGTCGAGTATCAAGGCATGCCAGGGCAACCAGAATTACCATGGAATTAGCAAGAGTTGACAAATAAGAGGCTCGTAAGGCCAAAACAATGAAAACAAATAAGTCGGAGATCTTACCCTAAAGCAAAACCCTAATGGTTTGAGCCTGCGTGTCCATCTCTTCTGCAAAACATGAACCGAGTAAAAATACCACAATAAGAATAGGATAACATAGTGATACTAAAGAAAGCATCTTGATATTTCTATTTTCAGATCCATGTGCACCAATACTTAGAAAGAATCAGTTTGTTGTCAATACATATTGATAGAACAAAATGACAAAGTGGTATTCAAGACAGCATCTTGAGATTCCTACATTCAAATCCATATGATCCACATTCAGAAAGAATCAATTTGATGTCAATATAAATCCAAAGAAGAAAATGAACCATTTTTTAAGATGAAATTGATACACCTCCTAATGTAAGACAAATTTCTAAACCTCACAGATGTTCAATGTCCGCAATCAACCTACAAAATGAAGTCAACTCCTGCAGCTTCATAGAGTAACTTGATGGCATAAGTTGATGTTTTTCGGCATTCCGAGTAGCAAAGTGCGCCATTCAAGTTCTTTATGATAACACAACTTCACAAAGCTGCACACATTGATGCCAAGCTGGTTGATCCAAAGATCATTTCCTTACATCCCATCTAATGGTGGGTGTGAGGGTGTGCATAGTGGCAATGTATAAATACGAACAAGTGTTTACAATGTTAAAACGTGCCAAGGATATAAATACTTTGAGAACCACATCAAAGCGTCAAATTATGCAAGCCTCGTATAATGTAATTAATTTCGTATAAATAAATTTGTGGGCCCATCTCTTGGCCACTCGTCCAGAGCGTTGATATCATGTCCTTCCTCGTGTAGTCGTGTAGTCGTGCTTGTGCTTCCATGATAGAGCCAAGGACATGATATCAATGCTCGGAGCCATCAACTACTAGCCAAGGGTGCATTTTTTATCAAGGACACTCAATCCTTAGAGTCCTTGGCTTATATGTTCTTCCTCTTTTGCTTTGTTTATAAATATGTTTCCATATATAAAATGTATCAAACAAGAAGATGCTTTAAACAAGTCTGATTACAATCTTGTGAAAACAGAGCACATTGACAAACTTTTCAAGAATTTGATTGCCACTAAGACAATAAATGGACTACTTTCCTTGGTGAAGTTTTTAAAGGTCCAACACCAGCAACAAGGTTTGGCACAAGCAATAAACATATCAAAGTAAGGCTAGTTAATGTTTTGTGAATTCTATCATTCGAAGCAAATTAGCATAGTGAGGGTGGAATGATGTTACAAGCTGAAATGTATTACAAAATGGAAAGGGATTACAAGGTTAGGTTGCAGTGCAAGAAGGGTCAGCATGCCTTTAGATAGAGTAAAATTGTTGTTTTGGGTGAAAGCATGGCACAGTTTGTTTACAAGTGGTATCACGAGGATGGGTTTTAAGACATGAGTATGGCAAGGGTAGGTTGTAGAAAACAAAGAAATATGACTAGAGGCTCCAAAATGAAAAAGTTTGATGAATCTACTGCATTTTCTGTTATATTATTTTGATTACACTTACTTACCTCCTGCAATGTTGTTATCTTACATGCAATACTTGGTGATTATTAAGTTAATGGTATGTTGATCATGGACATTCGAGCGTGGATTTAGTAGATTTTGGATTTCAACGGATCGACTCTAGACAAAGAAGACATCAACAACTTCTTGCACATGAAGAAGCAAGCAACTGCCACACTAGGATACTCCCACAACTTTTAAGTCTGACAGCGTTGAGTGACAAAAACAATAGAAATCCAAAGGTTAACTAGTATTTCTTTTTCTCTGGTTTAATAGTTTTTTTGGAGATACTTTTAGAACAGAAAATTTGTTTATGTTTAAACCTGAAATATATTTTCGTTCTAATACAGTTATCCCTGATGACTCCATGTAAAAATATTGTACTCCTACAAATGTTTTGTTATTTTTACCAGGCTTCTCTCAGAATGAGAGTAGCAAGTGCCGGAGCCTTTAAGTTTGAGAAATTTGTCTCTATAGATCAATCTACCGATAAAAGTCTATTCAAGCTAGACCCAAGGGGTTATTGTTGATTAGGAATGTACACCATATGTCTTCACTTGCATCTTCTGACGTTACTCCAATTCTGGCTACATTAATGCAATTGCACTCACTGTCTCTTGAATCTATATGGCTTTTGTATTATATAAGTAAAAAATAATTTGATTTTTGAAAACAAAACAGAAAAGTTGTGACGTCAAAGATACTCTTATGATTGTAGTTAAGTTTCAGTTCTTTGTTGATAGGTTATTTTCTTTCTACATAAATCATTCTCTGTAGGCATATTGTGCGTATTACTCAAACTTGACTTCTTGAGTGCTCTGAGTCACTTCAGTAATTGTTTGACATGATTTCTAATGATAGGAGATCAGTGGTAGGAATCTGCCTGAACAGGAGTAGTCTTCTTGTTAGGTTTATCCTGTTGCAAGTTCCTGTACGCCTTCCTTTATGAAGGTTTGACAACCTAACAAGGTTTGAGATATCTCATGTTCTGGAATCAGTATCAACCCAGATATCAATTCTGTTTTTTTTTAAGTGAGATAACTACACGTAGTCTTCTACCATTTATCGCTCTTCTGTGTTTGAAATTTGTAGTGAAATGGCTCTTTTACAACTAGCAACCACATTTTGTTTGCACTGGATAGCTAGTGCGGCTTATGCAATCGACGATAGCTAGAAATCAGTGCATGCTACTTTGTATGGTGGAAATGATGCATCGGGCACAATGAGTAAGTCTACCATGTGAGAAAATTGTTGGAAGTTTATGAGAATAGTTATAAACTCAAAAAAATTACATTGAATTTGGTGGTTTCACTATTTTTTTGAACTTTAATACCATATATTACCTTAGTAATTGCATAGTGTAATTTTTGACAGATGGTGCCTGCGACTATGGTAATTTGTATAGCCAAGGGTATGGTTGGAATTGGTCAAACAAATATGGAAGTGTAATTCATGCACGTGGGTTTGTTTGAACCGTATTACATTTGGTAAACATGCATGTTGATGTATTTCATTGTGGACGAATGGTTGACAGATGGGACCACTTAGTGAGTTTCTCAATCCCAGCAAAGACTACCGCTACAATAGTGGCTCTCTTGTTCTAATTAAGGATTTACTAATAATATATTTATGTAAAATACTATTAACACAAAAGGGATGGTGATTGAATACATAATGCAAGTATATTATTACTTGTACTTAAATTTATGTGCATTGAATCCAACCCCAATATTCTCCTTATAGCTTGGAAAACTTTGGCCTGGAACTAATGGTGAGGAATGATGAATTCCTTACCGATGGACAAGATTTTGATTTTATTTCATAAGATATTTATTTTCCACCTTATAATAATCATGGTGGCACTTGGATATAATGATAAAATATGTGACACCACTCACTCACACATATATGTATGCGGTCCATGTTACCCCTTGTGAAATTCCAAGTTATATATTTACTAGGCACCTAAAAATAGGTATGGGGATTTAAAGGTAGTTAAATGTGTGAGGCATATATAGCATTACCCTTACACATAAATGTGGGCTAAATCCCACTCATATCTTTTCCTTAAGGCTTAGTAAAATTACCCATAATGTATTGTTGGAATTAATGGTGACAAATAAGGACTTGAAGACTTGATCATCTCTAACCAAGGTTCCAATCATAGGAGGGATTCATTGGCTACTTTAAAGTAGCCATGGTAGTATTTAGAGGTTATGGCAAGGAAAACATCATATAGAAAATGTTTTTGCAAAGGTTTTTAGTGCTACAAAATTGGGAAAATTGGTCAAAAAACATTTATTAAAAACTTTCACTATTTGTAATAGAGGTTTTACCTAATATTTTAACAAATTTCAGTATAACTAAGAATTCTACAAGCTTGAAGGTTTTAGTGGAGGATTTTTTGTCAATGCACTTAAATTAATAACAAACACTAGTATGGTTAACACCATATAATTCATTATGAACTAGGAGATTTAGGTTTTGTTCCTGCATCAATATTACCAACACTTTCCTTTGAGCCCTTCCATGGCAGTGGTGGGAGGAGGGACATCTACTCTCTTCTTCAAGGATGTTGTATCCAACAAAGATCCAGAGGAAATAAAAGTGACATTATCTTCTTTTGATCAAGAGAAGGACAAGGGAGAAGCCTCAGGCTTAAGAGGGGCAGGAAACTATGGGAATGGAACTACAAATTTCCATGAATTGGAAAGACACCAGACAAAGTCATCCCCTAGACCAGTAGGAAAACACATTATGATTTTGGAAATAATGTTGGATAGTTAGTATTGTCTTGATGGCTAGTGGTAGAAAGTATGTTGGCATTAATGTCAACTAGATTAGCATCAATGTTGCTGGAAACAAATGCATGATGTGTTCAGCTTAGGTGGATTCCTAAGGTGCTATAGTATTTAGTAGAGGGTCATCATAGTAACTAGACATGAAAATAAACTATAAAATATTATAGCTATGATGGGTGGAAGGTCTAAGATTTGAGAGAATTTTTTCCATAGAAGACCAACTCAAATGTTTCTACAAGTGACATAATTGGATAGTGATAAGAAATAACTTTCCAATGGTATATTGAATTTTGCAAATGGCCTTCGATTAATAGTTACAACCAGTTGATGTTTGTGGATAGAAAGGGAATTTTGTTCAGGACTTAGGTGATTCAGGGTTAGTTGGAGGTTAGGTCATGCAATAGAAATTTATAAGGGAAATATTCCCTAATCCATGACTTCAATTTGAGTACTAGTTTGGATTAGGCCAAGTCGAGAGGTGGGCCTAATTGGACCTAGGAAAAATTCAAGTCATGCAGCAAAGCTCGATAGGGGGAATTGAAGAAAAGGTGACACTAGATGGGACTATAGACAGGTTGAGCCTCCATGCATTCAGAGGAAAACATAGGCGCATAGTAAGTAGAGTAGGCTGACCCACAACCTCTCAACCTATGAAATTTTTTAGTGTTAAAGATTACTTAGACCACCAAGAACATCGGGAGTACCCCAGAAGGTCCATAGGGCACATAAGAGATGAAAACTAGGATGGACGTGTCAGGAAGACGTGGAACTAGCAACAATAAGGAAGGTTTTGATTGGTTGACGGTGGAAACCTCCCTACACGTAGGCCCAACGAGAATACCCCAGAAGTTTTAAAGGGGTGCAAATGTGAAGGGCCGCAATCATAAATAATTGGGAAACATGGAAACAGGTGAAGGTATAAAAATTTAAATCCTGTGGTTTTTTTGTTAGATATTTAATGAAGGAATTGGCAAAAAAACACAAGGCCCAAGACTATTTTATCTCTCATAGCAGGCACATGGTAAAATTTTATTGGATGAGGTGATTACGGTACAAGGGGACACATGGCAAACAGATTCAACATTTTTGGGTGGCCTAATGGGCCAAATCTAGCTAACATGTGTCGCCACTCTGAAGGTGCCATGTGGCACTGATAACGTTAGCATGACATCATCTCACTAGTAGGAGCATGAAATTTTTTGGAGAAATGCACAAAGGAATTTGTAACACCCTCCTCGCATATTTACCCAAGATAACTAGTTCGTTGGGGTAAACATGTGACGAGAGGCCACTATAATGTGATTCAACTCCCCATGTACAATTAAGGAAGTGGAACTTACAAAACAAAACCATTATAGTGTTCCACACACACAATATAACCTTTAAGAGCCAACTAACCCTTCCAAGTGACCAATCCCTGAGGCAACTTGCTTTTTCACTACCCTAAAGCCTCAGTCACTCCCATGTCAAGGCATGTATGCGACTGAGACCCTCCAATCGCTCCCACAATAAGGAATCCATGTGACTATGGAATTTTCCAACTAGTTCTGAGCCAACGACCCAAGATTTTGTGCCACGTTTTTAGGGCCTGGACTTAGGCCACTGCTGAGAACTTCATGAAAAATTCATAAATGATGAATAGCATTGAAACAATATTTACTAATACAAATATTTAATAAATGACTTGGATGGAACCCTACTAGCCATTACAGGCATTTCGTCAAATATATCACAAATATGTAATCTACAGGTCATAACAACAAAACTGAGCATAGGGGTCTCATACTTATAAGAGATTTAAGTAAGTATTGATACCTTATCATGATAATTGCATTATCATCTATTAGGTCATATATTCATTGTTCATTCATTTTCTAATCAAAACATGATGAGAGCCATACATCAAGATTGTCATAAAACATCCTCATATCCAACATATATTCAACATAAATAACAAATATATAACAACCACAAAAACCAAACATGAACAAGTATATTTACCCATCGGATACAAGAGGAAAAAATCTCTTACTAACATATGCAAAATGTAACCAGGTCCAAGACTTCCACGTACGACCCGACCATAGATTGGATGAACCAAATATATCTTCTAGCCAATCACCATCATGCTATATTCTAAGCATGAATATGGGATCTCATGGAACAAATCCAAAAAACCAAACTAGGGTTTCCAAAGGCCAAACCACCTCAACCCTAAACCATTGATTCCACTTCATAGTAGGACATCACTATCCATCACTAGATTGGTATCTACACAAGTTGTCAAGGGCTCTAGAGTGTTTGTTCCAACCAAGGCTTCCAAGACTAGTAACTCAACCTACCAAGGGCTTCCAATTTGTTTGTCCAACCAAGGCTTCCAGGAATAGTAACTCAACCCAAGTTGTTACGGGGCTTCTACAATGTTTGTCCAACCAAGGCTTCCAAGAACTAGTAACTCAACCCAATGCCATAAGGAACATGAAAACCAACCAAAAAACAAAAGGAAAGAAACCCACAACACCATGGCTATCTAGGAAATGGAAAGGCTAGGAAAATCCATTGTCAATCCATGCAATCCTCCATGTTAATGACATATCATAACCAAGAAACCACATGCATGTGCCATGCATGCCTAAACTAGCAAGGAAATCATATGTGCAACTCGGTACTTACAAGCAAAACTAGTTATAGATGTTGATCCCGATGTCCTCTTATGCTTTCCTGCTCTTCCTTTTTCTTCTTGCTCCAAATATAATGTATGTTACACTCCTCCGAGAGTGCTCCAATAAAATCTGTGTCCAAATGAATGAGAGAGAGAGTATAGAGAGAGAGCTCCAAGTTAAAACTGACAAAAGTCTATCAATTAATCCTTATAAGCCTTTTTATTAATGAGTCCTCTAATTTCCTCAATTTTCCCTTATTTTCCTTAATTTTCATCCTCACATGCAACCCGTGGCCTTTCACCTTTCTTTTCTCCTATTTCCATTATTTTCATAAACAAAATGCAAATAAATGTCTCATTCCTTTCCAAATCCTTTCCCATTACCTTTACCAATTTCCATAGGCATTAATTAATCACAAGTGATCCTCATCACTATGTCTTTTCCCAACATTTAGCTTGGAATAGGTGTCCCATGACCTTGGTTATTATTTTTCCTTTATTAACTTTATTACATGGATTTTTGACCAGGGCTGTTACAGAAACCTCACCATTGGGGGAAGACCTCATTGATGTTCAATGACACCTACAACCAACAAGACTGTTGAAAATCAAAACATACTACCCATGGCGCTTTATAACTTAGTTCATTATAGTATTCACAATGATCATCCTGTTGAGAAGCAAACCAACATGACACATAACAACATAACAACCATAATGACATGACACCCTTACCTCATATTGGAGCTTTATAACACATCTGATGGCGGTATTTACATCCATATACATATATACATATACAAAAACATCACATAAAATCATATGCCAAAAACATTCTCTCAACTAGTGAATAGAGATGGATGCATAGCCCACATCTGATCCTCCATCTCCCATGTAGCTTCATCAGGCCTAAAGTGCTTCTATTGTACTTTAACCTACTCGATTTCTCAGTTTCGAAGAATGAGCATATTTCTCTACAAAATGTACTGAGGTTCTGACTGAAATTCTCCTTCTGGTTCCACCTGCAATACAAACCAGTCAATCACATGATCAATATCTTTAACATACTTTTTAAGTAATGAAACATGGAAAACATCATGGATTTTCACTGTCGAAGGTAGTGCAAGTCGATAGGCTATTGGTCCAATCCTCTCAATAATCTTGAAAGGTCCACAAAACCGAGGTGCCATCTTGGCACATGACCCAATCCTCAAGGAGATCTTCTTGGGATTAATATGCAAGTACACATGTTCCCCAACCTAAAACTCCTTAAATGCCTGTTCAGATCTACATAACTCTTATGTCTATCCTTTGTTGCCTTTAGATTCTTATTTATTACTTGCATTTCTTGTTCCACCTCTGCCAACATGTCTGGTCCAATCAACACCTTGTTCCCTAGATCACTCCAACTGATGGGAGCATTACAACTCCGCCCATATAATTCCTCAAACAGACTCATCCTCCAATATTCCTGGTACCCATTGTTGTAAGCAGACTCAACCAATGGAAGATACTCTTCCCACTTCCATTGCTGATGCATCACATACATCCTCAACATATCCTCCAATATCCTGTTGACCCTCTCGGTATGTCCATCTATCTGCAGATGATAAGTTGTGCTGAAGGACAACTCTGTACCCAAACCTACAAATAACTCTTTCCAAAATCTAGAAGTGAACTTGGCATCCATGTTTGACACAAGTTTCTTCGATACACCATGCAACCTCACTACATATCTGATGAAGACATGTGTTGCATCATTAGCTAAATAAGTAGACTTCACTGGAATGAAGTGCACTACCTTTTTCAACATTTCCACCACAACCATGATAGAATCATGTTGTCTAGATGCCCTCAAAAAACCTGTAATAAAATCCATGGAAATGACCTCCCATTTTCACTCTGGAAACAGAATCAGTTGTAGTGGACCACCTAGATGCTTACATTCTACTTTTACCTGTTGACAATCCAAGCACCTAGCCACAAAATCTACCACTTCTTTCTTCAAGTTCGGCCAATAGTATAACTTCTTCACCATTTTCAATGTATTTTGATATCCTGGTTGACCTAAATATGGCTTAGCATGAAATTCCTGTTAGAGTCAGTCTAGTAGCCCTCCATTAGCGATCAAAGCTCTTTACATTTGCATAGGTAGGTGTCTCATCAGTGTCATTTTTTTCATCCCATTAGGCATGCCATAACCCTGATGGAGAAGCTGGTGTCTTTTTCCCCCTCTTGGCATTGCTGGACCAAAGTCATTTCAGTCATTAAACTCTTTCAAGATTGTCTTGTCTTGTCTTGAGGTCAAATTCCTAGGTCTAGGGTTTTGGTCAAGTTTGTCTTCAAGGTCATGTCTCTGAAGGTCAATAAATGTTCAGCAAGCTAGAGGGATGATTTTAAGGGTGTTTCTTCGCAAATTTCTATCTTGTACAGTTAATTTTCACCTTGGATTTAAAAGCTCTGTTTTTAAAGCCGAGGCCATTTTTCAAATTTTTGTAAAAAGTGATGAAATTTCAAAAAACTTCCAAGGACAGCATGTAACCCTGGCTCCCTTGCCAAGATCCCTCAGATGATATCCCTGCAAAAAGAATCAAGCAAAAGCATTAAATGAGTCAATTTCAGGACAAAGGAAACCAAAAAGGTCAATTTTATAAAGTGTAAAAGCAAAACATTATAAAGTGGGTTTGGGCATGAAATTATTTCAAATTAAAGCTATAAAGGCCCAATCTCCCTCCATTTACCCTTATTGTGCATCCAAATCACTTGCAAGAGGGATTGGGCGAGTGATTGAGTGAAAGTTTGAGTGAATTTGGGAGCTGGACAGGCGCGCGACCCGTCAGGCCAGGCACGCGACCCGTCAAGCGCCTTCCACAGTGCATTTTTTTCAACGGGCGCAACCCGTCAGAGGCACACGACCCGTTGGGTGAGGCGCGCGACCCGTCAGCTCCCTCCTTTTGAAATCGACTGCAAATTTACCCAAGGAGCTATCAAATCGCCGATTTTCCTGAGGGTTTTATGTTGTTTGAAAGGTATTCCCCTTGTAATCATTTTTCCCATTCCCTTTTCCTTTCCTTGATATTCCATGTAAATTTCCCTTGCTAAATTGTAAAGAAAACCTAAACCTTACCCCTCATTATGCCCATGTAAACAAATGCATATCATGATGCATATGCAATGATTTTTGCAATGATTTTCCCTTAAATCCCTGTTTTATATATTTATTCCCATTTTCCCTTTAAAAGTGCCCCTCCCCTAGCATCCCCTCATTTTCCTTGTCCCCTTGAAACAACATATAAATCAGCATTTTACAGGTAGAAACAGCAGTACATTTTGACCACTCCGCTCCTTAAACAATGTCAGAAACTGAAACCTATGAGCAGAGTGATGACCAGGCATCAGCTTCAGAGATTGAGGTAGAGAGGAGGCCTCATAAGGGTGGAAAGGGTGGTCATC
>APFE030342143.1:0-15090 GCA_000404065.3 Pinus taeda | reverse complement strand
TGGTTACTTATCAGAGAGTCCAGAGGGCCTTATTTGCAGCAGCTCAGCGAGTACTTTCTCCACACCAGGTGGAAGGGGTCTCGCCTTCTTCATCAGCACCGCGAGTGTTATCTCCACACCAGCTGGAAGGGTCCCCGCTTCCGACAGCAGCACAGGTATCAGAGAGGGGCAAGCAGCCCATGACTGAGGAGGGATTGTCAGGTGATCTAGATATTGACATTATTAATCTTGACACCTGTTCTCCTAGCTTAGAGCTTAAAGATATCATCCGAGAGCAAAGAACCGAGAATGAGTCGCTGCACACGAAATTGCAGACGGCAAAATGGATAATCAACTATTTAGAGCAGTGCAACAAACAGTTGGAGGATAAGCACAAGCTTTATGAGCTGCGGAAGATTCGTGAAGACCGGGAATTGGCTCGTAGGAGACCCGGTGATTTGACACCCATAGATCGAGAATCTATACTTATTTGGGAAAATGCTCATTTGAAAAGGCTGTTGGCTAAGGCCAACCAAGATAAGAAACTGTTGAGGAACATGAAGAACCATTATAGGGCGCGGATGCACGTGTGCAAAGCGAAGATGAAGGTGCTTCAAAGGTGGTTGACCGAGGCACTAAAACAGAGAAAGAGGCCCGATCCCCTCCATATCTTGGCCGAGGCTTCACTCAAGGACCAAGGCACTAAATAGCCTATCCACAGCACAAATCCCAAGAAATTTTGAGCATTTTGGGTAAATTTTGATTTTTTCAGGCAATTTACAGGTTTTCTCCATTAACGGGTCTCACCCCCGGTGAGACTCTTCATCCCGGCAACTCCATTTTGCAGAAACTCAGCATTTCCAAATTTTTCATGGAAAGTTACACTTGCTCAGCCATTACTAAGAAATTTCATCAAGTTTTGGGCCTCCAGAAAGTCAAAAAACATGCAAAAAATGACTTTCTGCCACATTTTTGACACACAAAAAGCAGTCTTGGGAGATTGCAATTTTGGAGGGGCAAATGACCACCAAATTCAGAAATTCCACTTGGGTTGGAAAGTAGACATCCAGACCTTTCCAAAAATCCCACGTTTGCCTCATTTGGACACCTAGAAGTACCTAACAATCATCTCCAAAGTAGCGCAACCCGTCAGGAAGAGGTACGCAACCCGTTGGGCAGTTTTCACAGGAATTCATCTACAGCTCAGGAATTCACCCAGCTTTGACCAGTTTTGACTTGAGATGGGATTTTTCACCCTCTTTGATGTAATTAATGTATTTTCATGTTGACATGAAACTTATTTACCTATTCTAGAATATTCATGCATGAAATAGCAAACATTTAATGAATGGATTGGTTTCCTAGTTTATAGAGGCAACTTGTTTTGATTGCCTAGTTTTTAGTGCTAAGTTTAGAATTGGTTGAAACAACTCCTAGGATGATGCGCTCAACTCCTAGAGGCAAGGGAAGAAGTTGGTTTGCCTATATTATGTATTTTCTCAATCATTTTCAGAGGTTGGAAGGTTGGACTCTTGAGGGAGAAGCTATCATTGTATTATTTCACTGTATCTCTGCAATTTTTGGCTAAGGAAGACCAGGGTTTTGCAGTCCTTTTTGGGATTCTTGTGGTTACATGTATTGATGGTGTGTTTCTCTATGTACCTGTAAGTGTGTTATGTGATATCATTTCCTTTCTTTTCCTTCTGCACATTAAGCAAACGAAGTGTTAAAGTAAGAACTCATGACTGTCATGCTCTGCTTTTAAGTTTGTTTAATTTCAATGTTTTCTACTGTTTAAGGAGGATTCAAAGTTATTGTTTGCCCTCCTTAGCTCCTCACCTGTCTTTCTCATCCATTCACCTCAGCTTAAGGCATCAATACTGTCTCCTATCTCGCCCCAAAGAACCCCCTGCAGAAATTGTGTCAAATCCCCGCACCCAAAATTGCCACTTCCTCAATTTGCCACCAAAAACCCAAAAATTTCAAAATCAATCCTTCTAATCAGTTTACTAGCCTAATATCAATGTTACCTTATTGGTCATCTCATCCATTGAAGATTTTTCGAGAGAGACCAGAGAGAGCCTTCTCCTGCCCCGTAGGGCTAGCTACGAGGCTAAAAGGTTTGATGTAGCTTTGAGATTTGCCTTTCTCAGCCTGAGGTGAAATTTCAAACGCTAACAGGGTCTACACCGGATCCGGAGTTCATGGTGAGGATTGCCCTGAATGAAGTCTCTGAGGAGTGGGAGACATCTGTCCAAAGTATTTTGGGCAAGGCTACTCTTCTAGGTTGGGAGGAGATGTGGGTAGCTCTTCATCGAGAAGAGATCAGGAGGCTGACCAAGGTGGGGAGTAGTGGTAAGGCAAGTCGAATAAAAAAAGAGGAGGAGGAGGATGTGGCTCTAGCATCTACAGGACAACAAGGGAAGAGGAAGAAGAAGGACATCTCCAGGTTGAAGTGCTTCCATTGTGGGGAGCTAGGACATTACACATCCTAGTGTCCCAGGAAGAAAAACAAGGGAGAGGCTTTCGATTCCGAGGCAGCTCTAGCTAAGGCGGAAAAAGAGGTCAAGAATGATGACGATTGTGCCATGATTGCTCATGCACCTTTAGAGAAGAGGTGGGGAGACATTGAGTTGTAGTCAAGAGGACTACAAACTAGGGGCGTGATCCTTGAGGTGCCCAAATTCTTGGATCACATCCAGATAGAGGAGCCCTTAACAATAGTATAATGATGACAAATGTCGGGTGGAGCAAAGTGTAGTGGAGCAGCAAGGCAATGCTTGAGTGCATAATTCTGAGGCAGCGCAGTGGAGGTTGCAGAAGTGCGAGAGGCACAGAGGTGTATGTAGTAGCACAATAGTAGCAGAGGGAGTACATAATAGCATTAGAGGTAGCTTTAGTTTCACGAAACTTCCAGACTGACTGGGATGTCAGTGTTTGGGAGAAGTTAGTTACCTACTTCTCGGTAACTGAGTTGCAGTGCAACAGTTAGTAGTGGTAGTGATAGGGGGCAACATGGGCAATATACTGAGAGGGAGCTACAGTACAGATGTAGCAGTGGCAGTGGCAATGTCATGGGTAGTTGTATAAGAAGTAGTAGTGCAGATGATGTGAGGCAATAGGTCAAGCATCAACGCAGGTACCGGTGCGGAGGATCAGTGTGATGTTTCCATGGTGAAACATTACTAGAGCATATTCCTCATTAAGAGGGAGTGTTTAGTTGTGGTAGTATCAGATGTGCTCTGGCCATGCAAAATTGGTGGAGAGGCTAAGGAACATAAGATCTCCAAGACCCAGAATTCGTTTGGGGAAATTCCACTCGGTTGGAGAGATATTAAAATAATTAATATTTTTAATGGGTGCCTAAGTCTAAACTTAGGAAATGGGTATTAATGCAAAATTGGGTGAGAATGTTCTAAATGACATGGATAAGCCAAATCTAATCTTAGCCATTGATTAGGGACTTAATCTTGACCGTTGAAGACTCAACAGGAAAAGTATAAGAGGAGACTTGAGGGTTAGTTGGAGATACACCAAATTGATCATTCAGTTTGATTTTCTGGAGCGGGGCTTGCTCAAAGAATCGAGCTAGTGATTTGCTGCTTTGAGGGGTAGTTCGGCACGAGGCCGAGAATACATAGTAGAGAGGTAAAGATAGTGCCATAGAGACAACGCAGATCCTGAAGAGGCTGACGCAGAGGTAGCTGGGTGCTACATAGAGGCAATTGGGAGCTATACAGAGCCTGAAGAGGCTAGTGTGGGTGATGCAGAGGGTCAGGGGGCTGACACAGAGGCTTCAATAATTGTGAAAAGGCTAGAAGAGCTAACAAAGGGCCAAGAGACAGCACTGGGAGAATTTTTGCGGGTCAGACTGAGTGCTGGAGAGCCGGAAGGGTGACACAGTCCCTGTAGAGCAGCAGAGAAGCTTGGAGCAGCTTTCACTGTCCAACAAAGGAGTTGCCATTGTTGTTGTGGGATCATTCATCCTGTGATTGATCAACCAGAATATGTGTCTCTAAGGAGGGGTACTATTTCCAAGGCCATTCTCTATTGGGTGAGCCATTTTTGCAACCCTAGATGTATTCAGAAACTGCATAATCATAAAACCATCATATCTGTTGCAACAGTTTTCCCGCATTGGGTTTTTCCGGGGATGATTGTCCAAAAATAATGGTGTATCTTGTGTGTTTGTCTCAGTTATTTCAATTGATTATTTATATATGATTTAAGGCTACATTTGTGTTTATTTTTAGTATTTATATTTATAAATAACTTGCTAATGAAAAGAACAAGTAGGAGAAAATAAACCAGATAAGGTAGTAGGGATTTCTAACGTGTCAGACTTAGAAATTTCAACAAATGCAAACCAAATGGAGGATTTAGAGAGACCACAAGACACTGAAGACTCTGGGAAGTTCAGTTGGAAGTAGGCTGACCAAAGAGAGGCTCAAGAACCAAGCTAAAATTTATGTAAAAACAGGGGCCAACATTGGTCTAGAAGAGGCACCAGTGCGTTGCAACACTGGTGTAGAGTGGGCCAGGGTGAGATGAGACGCTCTATCAAAGACATAGGGGGTACGTTGGGCTTGGGAAAGACGATTCTGGCATAAACATTGCAAAAAAGGCTCAATGAAATCACTTCCTAGATATTTTCTTGGTTGGATGATTCAACAAAGGTCTATCAAGGAGGTAATCAAACATAATGGACAAGGATACCACCAAGGTAATACTTTGTTCCCCAGTATGGTCGCCAATTTGTTATACGGGATTTACGATTGCAAACAAAAGTATATCCCCGAGGTAAATGGCTAACCTAGAACAATAGAGAGACAAGGAACACAATACTTTTCCTTAAAGTAAATAGATGATGGAGTGAGGCCTACCTGGAATCCTTCGCACACTTCACTCCTTCTTTAGCTTGGAAGCTCCAATCCCAATTCTAATGGCCAAAATTAGAACCTACATAGTCAGATAACACAATCCAAGAAACAATGAGATCTATGCAATATCATCTAAGTACTTCATTCAATAGATTAACATGATATTGAAATAAGTGAAATAACAACATCACATATAGGAAAACAATGAATTATTTTCATTACTATAAATGGAAGCAAATTACAACCATAAGTAGATGTTGATCTTGTAGAAGAGCTCATCCAAGTTGTTGACTTGTCCTTTCCTTGTTACAATATGCACTTACAATCACCCTAAATGCATGAGATGGTAACCACCCACTATAGTAGCATAAGGGTAGAATCCCTCTCCAGAGGCCAACCCTCAACCACATAGAAGGTTGGGAATATATAGAGAAGTAAGGTAAGTTGGGAGTTCTTATCAAATTAACAATCTAGGATAAGAGATCCACCTTTGATGGAGGGATAAGATCAAAGGATAAGTGGTTAAAACTCCAGAGTAGGGAAGGATAGGATCCGAATTTTTTATCCACGATAAGTAGTTGTCACAAATCCTAGAAACTCCTAGAAGGGGAAGCTTTCAGAATCCCGGTCATTCCCTCGGATTTCTATAACCAACGTAGGTGCAAAGAAGAGAAACCTGTTGGTGACCAACGCAGACCATAGTGGAGAAACCTATTGGTGAACGCACCTAAGCATGCTTACAGGGAGTGTTGGTCCTCAAACTTGCTCAGATGAAGCAATGCAGGGTTGAAACTCTAGGAAATGAAAGGTACATACATATGAATTTGTGAAATATGGTGACAAGGAGGAATAGGATGTTGATTGATCCCATTACGAGGCTCACTGATCAGATGTGACAAAATGGCCTATATCAAAAAGAATCTCAAAGCCTCATTGTAACTTAGTTCAGAAGGCCTATAGCCATCACATCTCTTCTTAGAGATAAGCTACTATCGCCTGGGCTAGTTTGTTTCCTTCCTGCATGTAAACAATTTTTAATAGTTGCTATTTATTAATTGAAGTTCTGCTTTGTTGTATCTTTGTGTTTTCATTTAAATCTGTATTTCATTTTGTTCCTTCATAAATCTTGATCAGTGGTGTCAGAGTGGGTTGCTCTTTCTCTATTTTTTTGTGCATGTCCTTAACAAGGTCTGGGTATAAGGAGTCGGGACTTGAACTGGTTGAACCCTTGCAAGACCGACCTCAATGACCCTAACAACCTCCCATGGATGAAGAAAAGAAATACGAGGGAGAAAGAGATCCTTTCAAAAATTTGCTCGAAGAGGCCCTCAAGTAACAAAGGAATGATATGATGGATACTTTTTCCTAGATCCTTTTGCGAGAATCAACGGGTGAAGCATATTAATCCAATAGTCACTCTGGAGGCACCACCCCCTTTAAGTTAAAAGTTAACTTTGGTATTCTTATATTTGAGTGTTAGATAGATGCATATGCTCTAAATATATGGTTGAATCTACTGGAAGGATATTTTTTGGTCCATAATTTCTACATTAGGAAAAATATTACTTTTGCACTTCTCAAAGCCACCCCCCATGTCAAGGACTAGTAGGAAACTTACTATAAACAAAGGAAAGATGAGGAACCCTCACTACTCTCAGTAGCACCCTCTTGGAATTATTTTCAAGATTCCATCAAGGAACAATATTACTTTGCTGCGAGCTATGAAGCTAAGTACATAAAATGTTCCACGCTATGACAAGAAAGGGAGCAATACATGCTACAGTTCATGAATATTTTTCATACCCTACACACAAAGTTCGGTATCAAGGATTCTGAGTAGCATATGGTACTCAAGTACTATGGTTGTTTACAAAAATACATCCAGGCATAAATGGAGTTCATGGACATCTCCTCGCTTGGTGCAACATACTGATATGTTGTCAAGATTGAGCAGAAATTTAAACAGAAGAAGCGAGACTTTGGATATGTGAATTTGAAGAAGGGAAACGAAACCTCCCAACCGTAGAACAAAGGGCATATCCAAGGAGGATTGACTCAATACAACCCATCGAAGCCACAAGTGAAAAATAACACCACAAAGACGAAGAAGGACATGGGAAAGTCGTGTGAGTTCCATAAGAGCCCCACCCACAACACAAATGAGTGTCGCACCAAGCAGTCATTGGTGGCTAAGCTAAAAGCTCCAAAGTCATATGCATGTTCTAACTCTAAGCTAGAACCCAACAAGGGGAATGAAAATGGGAAGTAGATTATTGATGCAGAACCCAGTACCACCATTGCCACCACCAAGATCTAGAAGATGGAGTTTGAAGATCCAAAGGAGGGGGAGAATTTCTTCCACTAAAAAATATGGGTGAAGAGTTATTCACTGCAGTTCATTGTCGACAATGGGATCCAAAAGAACCTCATCTCAACAAAGGTCATTTAGCGGTTGGGCTTTCCAACCACACCACACATACAACCATACACCATTGTTTGGCTCCACCAAAGACAAGATCACCACATCAGCCAAAAGTGCCACCTTTCCTACAACATCAAGCCCTTCATGGATGAGGTATTGTGTGATTTTTCTCCTCTTAAAGTTTGTGATATTTTATTAGGCCAACCATACTTATGGAAGTGTCATGTTTTGTATGAGTCTAGACCTCACACTATTATTATTACCTTGGGTAGAAAACTATATAGCATACCGGAGGTAACTCTGCCTAATTTCGTTTCTCTAATCTCTATTAAGAAATGTAGGAAAATATCCTCCCGAATTGAGAAATTTGTTTTCTTTCTGGCTCACTCTCAAAGGGTATTTTTCCACATCCATGGCCCCTACAAAGGGTTCCTCCATGTAGCAGAAGAAATTTGATAAGGTCATGGAAGAATATAGGTACATCTTCTCATCACCCATAGGGGTACCTTCGCACTATCAGGTCAAGCATTAAATCAATCTAATTCCTTAAGCACCTCTACCCAATGGCCCAATATACTGCCACTCTCTCCTAGAAAATGAGGAAATCAAGTAGCAGATCCAGGAGTTGCTACAAAAATGGCACATCTGACCAAAATCCTCATCTTGTGGGAGCCCAATTGTACTCGTATAGAAGAAAAAATGGGACCTGGAGACTTTGCATTGATTATCAAGCACTAAATAAAATCACTGTTATGAATAGGTATTCAATCACACCGGTTGATGACCTTCTTAACTAGCTGAAGGGGGCCAAGTACTTTAGCAAGATTGATTTGAAGTATGGTTACCACCAAGTTCCAATAGAAATTACAGATGTATGGAAGACTGCCTTCATATCCAAGGAGGGCCTTTTAGAGTGGTTGGCCATTCCTTTTGGCTTAACAAATGCCCTTGAAACTTTTAAGAAGTTGTTGGATGACATATTCCGACCTTTCACCAACTTGTTCATGGTTGTACATCTGGACAACATCCTCATATTCAACAAGATGTGGGAAGAGAACTTGCAACATATTCGACATGTCCTTCAAACCATGTGGTAGCACAAACTATGTGCCAACTTGGAGAAATTCTCCTTTGGCATGAACTAGGTCCAATATTTGGGCTACATCATTGATGAGTAAGGCATTCATGTGGATCTGGCTAAGATCCAAGTCATTTGGGATTGGCCAACCCCAACAACTCTAACAAAGCTTCACAGCTTTTTGGGCCTTTCAAATTTCTATTGAAGGTACATGTTGGGGTTCTCTCATGTCACTTGGACTTTAAGTCAAGTTACCAAGGGCAAAGTGAAACCAAAGGTTTTTTGGTCCGAGTCCCATTAGAAGGCATTTGTTGAGTTGAAAAACTGCCTTTTCTCTACACCAATACTCACATTGCTATTCTTTAAACAACCATTTCAAATTGAGACATATGCCTTCAACTATGCTATTGGTGTAGTTCTCACCCAACAAGGGCATCTGGTGGCCTATTGATTAGGACCTCAAAATTTTCCAAAAATTCAAAGTTTTCAGATCAATGTGGAACCTGAACAATTACGTAGATCTCGTCATCCTGATTTTGGCACAACTCGTTTCACGGAAAACTGATAACATATGCTCAAGATATTGCGTTTTGATCGTTTTGCCAAATAGGTGAATTTAAAATAAAATAAAATAGAAAGGACAACCCAGTCAGCAATCCGTACTACTGACGTGGCGCTGAATGGATAGGTGAGGTGGAGGTTGACTTGGTCAAATCATTCTCCAGTGAATTTGGTGGCGCCAAGTGGCAAGTATTATGTGGTCCACATGTTTTTATGGTGGCCAACTATGGGCTAACAAGTGGCCCAGCTAGAGGTCGCCACGTGGCAGCCCAAGAGGACACCAAAATGGTTGCAAAAACCAGGCAGAGGCAGCGAGGGTTGAACCCGCGACCACCAAACTCAAATCCAAAGGTCGTAACCATTACACCACACAAGTATTGCTTACCCCTATTTTTTGTGCAGTTTATTTAAACATGGTGGGCGCGGAGTTCGGATAATGGGCTAGCCGCGTGGGGCCAGGCCGCAGGCTAGCCACCCATGTGAAGACTCATAATGTTAACTGCCAACCCAAGCGGTTATGTAACCACCTGCAATGTGATCACTTTAAGTCTAAACCATTAGCATTTTATGCGACCGCTGGAGGTAAGGGGTCAATGCCAAGGGCTAGCCCCTAGGCACATGGCCTCCATATGACCATTCTCTTGGTTTTTAGGCCTCGATAACTAAATTAACCATCTAACAAATCTACTCGAATTTTAGCAGATTTTGTGGCCTGTTAGCAGAAAATGGGGCGAAAATGTGGGTCAGTGTTGGATTTTGGGCAAATTGTAGAGCGAATACTGGAGAAACTAGGAGAGGTCATAACTTCTCCAATTTTCAACCAAATTGGGTGCAAAAAGAGGCTAGGTAGCCATTTTTGGACATTTTGGATTCATTGGAGTAGGGCTCATAATCAAAGGAGCACTTTTAGATAGGATTTTTTCAGGTTTAAGTCTATGGGTGTTATGGTCAATCAGAGCGTTGAATCAGTTTATGGAGGAGTTTGAAGATGGAGATGAAATTGCAGGGGTTTTCCAGCCTCCATGTGCTTTGTGCAACAATTATTACATTAGTGTTATAGCTTTTATTCCTCTTTTCTCTATGTATTTTGGAGGAGAGACTTGTTTATGTACTTCAAGTGGATTGTGGTACTGTTTATGCTCTTTAAAGTTGGAGTATGGGGTCTTGGTGCAAGATGCCTTTGGTTGCTGAAAGTTTACATGTTTGACTGTAGGTTAACATGTATATAGAGTGATAACTCTTGCAGAAGTTTGTTTCTTTGAAGGAGAAACTAACCATTCCATTTCTCAACACTTTATGTACTCTTCTTTTCCTAAACATTGAGCATAATGAGAAGGGGTCATGTCATTCAAGCTAATCCAAGGAGATGTAGCCCAGGAGGGGTGAACTCCTTCAATAATGGCTGGTGTATTACTGATTTACGCATACTTCCATTCAATGTTTTGAATTCATATATAAGTTTTCATGAAATTAACATAAATAAACACACATAAAAACTCATGCTTATTACTTTCTATTTTGGAGTACAAACCTCAAGCACATTTTTGTATTCTGATGAGGATATTAGCATAGAAAAATTAATATTCCACATTCAGATAACCTATCACGGTGATACACACTCTGATACAATTCAGAAATACCCCACCTGTGATAAAGAGATGTATTCCATCGTGTTGTATTTCTAGTGGTGGAAATATTACATTTCTAGGAAGGAGATGATCATCCACACAAATCACTGACCTCTTAAGTTTATACAGGCACAAGGGAAGTTGTAAAAATATCGCCATAAAAAATGGTCCACATATTTGCAACAATTTCATTTGATAAGTAAATACAAGAAGGGAAACACCAACAACGTTGAATATTGCCTCTGTCGGCCCCCAGTTGTGGCATTGGCCACTGTTGTCAACTCTTGTGGGCATGAGACTTCTGGATGGCCACAACTATACAAAATTGATCCAAAATTTGCCACCACATACCATATGTTGATGGATGGAAAATCAAGTACCAAACTTCTAGCTCCAATATGCACTGTTATGCTACCTAGGGCACCTTTGTATTCCTTAAAGTGAGATTGGCAAGATGATTTGAGAAACACATTATAGTTGGATTGTAGGAAATTTTGGTCTGGAAAAAATAGTGGGAGTATTTCAAAAGTATTTTTATTAGCCAAAACTCTGATAGGATGTTGGGAAATATATTAGATCATGCACTTCTTATGCCATCACCAAGCCAACCATTAAGAAACGAGGCATGTACACTCCTCTACCTACTCTTAGCTAGCCTTGGGAGTCCATCTCCATGGATTATATTTCTATCCTTACTTCTAAAAGCATGGTAATGATTGTGTATTTGTGTTCATTGATAGATTTTCTAAGATGGATATAATGGCTTCTTGCAAGAAGAATATGACAACAAAAGACACTGCCAAACTCTTATTCGAACAAGTGTGGGTACATTTTGGGATCCCGCAGACCATTATATTAGATTGAGATAGCAAGTTCCTAAGCACATTATGGTCAAGCCTCTGGTCATTGTTGGACACCAAGCTCACCAAGATGATTGTATTCCATCCTAAGACTAATGGCCAGATAGAGGTCATCAATAAGATGACAGTGCACATACTACACATGTATAGCTCCAAGCATCCATGGACATGGGATGAGAGTCTTCCCTATGTGTAACATAACTATAATAGAGCTCTCCATAGCTCGACTAGCCACAACCCCTTTCAAGTGGGCCTGGTATTTCAACCATTTTTCCCAATTGATTTTGTCATGCCTCTAACACTACATAGGCAAAATTTTCGCATGTACAGTTCGAAACTAATAAAGGCACTAGCTTTAATTGACACATGCAACACATCCACAAATAGGTTCATGATATATTGGACAAAGCCAATGCCAAATATAAACAACGTCATGATCAACATCAAGTGCCATATAACTTTCAAGTGGGTGACAAGGTGTGGTTGCATCTATAGAAGGAACGCCTTGTTGGAGCCCATCGAAGCTTTGACCACTTTTATACAGGCCTTACACCATCACCAAGGCCATGGGTGATAATGATTTCGAGATAAGTATCCCTCCATTCCTTTTCCCGCACTCTGTATTCAATGTGGACCTCCTTCAGCCATACTTTCCACCATTGTTGGACACATCACACATTGCTGAACAGTTGACACCAACCGAGCTCAATCCAGATTGCATCAAACAAGCCACAACTAATCAGATGTTATGCAACAAGCTCACAAAATAGAAGAAAAGATAGATCAACGACTTCAAAATCAGTCTCTTCGAGGGGGTAGCCTCCTTTACATTACACAAATGAATAATTCTTTGATGATTTAAATGGCAAAACCTTTTTTCTATATATAGGAGTCTAAGAGGTCACAATATAATCAAAGATGGCATAACAATAATAATGTAAGGGCACAACAATAACAATAGTGGGCTTCTATGGGGCACAATAATAACAATATGGGCTCAACATGGGCATAAAAATAATAATAAGGGGCTACAATGACAATAATAATAAGGGAATACACTAGTATTATATGGACCTAACATGCCCCTCTCCTTCAAAAAAGTGTTGTCCTCAACACTTGAGTAGTTATGGATGCTTCTTTATAAAATTCTCATCCTCCCGTGTGGAATCTCAGCAAGTAAGTTCTTAGACTTGATGAGATACTCTGAATTGATCAACTTCGTAGCTGTCAATTTCTTGTTTCTATGACTGCTTCAGGTTCCAATATGATTTTTCCTACCTTGTCAAGTTCTGGCAATATTGTTTGAACTGGGAGCTTGTCACCTATAACCTTTTTTAAGCATGACACATGGAAAATTGGGTGCTCTCGGGAAGATGTAAGAAGCTCCAATTTGTATGCCATAATACCAATATTTTGTAACACCTTGTATGGACCATAAGACTTTGGTGATAATTTACTATCCTTCTTATCTTGCTTGAGGGACATTTGTTTGTATGGTTGTAGTCATAGAAATACCTAGTCACCTACATCAAAACTTCTTGTGCTACAATGTTGATTTGCTTGTTGTTTCATTGTATTATGTGCCGAAGTGAGGTTATCCTTTAAGAGTTGGAGAACTTGTTGTTTATGCTCAATGTGATCTTCCACTGCTTGAACCTTCAAATTTTCTCTTAAATATGATGAGATAGAGATCCATAAAGTGCCATAAATGGGGTCATTTTTGCTACAGCATGGAAGGAGTGTTATACCACCATTCAGCCAGAGGCAACCACTTGACCCATTGTGTTTGCTTATCAGATACAAAGTAACGAAGATATCATTCCAAACATTTGTTCACAATCTTAGTTTTCCTATCAAATTGGGGATGATAAGATGAGTTATGAGCTAACTGAGTATCCAAACAAGAAAATAATTATGTCCAAAAATTTCTAGTGAAAATTGGATCTCTGTCGCTTACAATAATATTTGGGTTTTCATGTGTATTTTGAATTGTTTCCATATATGTAGAAGAAATTGTATTGGCTTTAAATGGATGAGATAATGCACAAAAGTGTGCACACTTGGTAAGTCTATCAACTACCACAATGATGACACTTTTTCCTTCGGACCTGGTAAACCTATGATAAAATCCATAGAAACCTCCTCCCAACGTTGACTTGGAATGGATAAAGGTTGAAACAAACTCGGGGTCTTAATTGTATCAACTTTATTTTGTTGGCAAACCAAACATTCCACCACAAACTTTTGAATATTAGATTTAAAGTCACCCCAAAAAAATTCCTTCTTAAGCGATCTTTGTACCATAACAAATCATTTTTCCAACTAAATGTATCAAATGTATTGGGATCTTGCTACAAATTTTGAATGAGTGCCCACAATTCTTCGTCATTCTTCTAATCATCCCTTGCTTTGGTTATCCAATCTAGTTGGATAATAGAAATGGCACAAAACAATGCTTCCACATCCTCATCCTTTCTTGAGAGTGCATCTGTAACAACATTTTTCTTCCCTTTCTTGTAGATGATTTCAAAGTCATAACCCAACATCTTTGTGACCCATTTTTGTTGCTCTTCTAAAGATAATCTTTGTTCTAAAAAGTATTTAAGAATATCATGATTTGTTTTTACCTTGAAGTGTCTTCCCATTAGGTAATCTCATCATTTCTTAAGTGCATGTAGTATTGCCAACATTTCCTTCTCATAAATAGATTTGTGTAAATACTTTCCTTTGATTGGAAGACTTTCGAAAGAAATGGGTCTTCCTTCTTCCATTAAAACAACACCAATTCCATTTCCTGGGGCATCACATTCCACAATAAAGATTTTTGTGAAGTATGGCGTAGCTAAGGCCGATGCTTGGCACATTTCTTCTTTAAGATGTTCAAAGGTGTTCGTTGCTTCTGGATTCTAAGAAAATGCATCTTTATTTAGTAATGTTGTTATAGGTGTTGCTATTATCCCATAATTCTTAACAAACTTGAAATAATACCCTGGAAACCCGAGAAATCCTCGCAGATGCTTTATGTATGTGGGGATTTTCCATTCCTTAATGGATTTAATTTTGTTAAGGTCTACCGTAACACCTTCAGGAAATACCATATGACCCAGATATTCCACCTCTTATACTCCAAATAAACATTTGGAGGTTTTTACATATAATTGTTTCTCCTCCAATAGTTTGAGCACCCCGTCAACATGTTGAACATGATCCTTCCAAGACTTGTTGTAGATTAATATATCATCAAAAAATACTAACACAAATTTCCTAAGGAAGGATTTGAAAATGCAATTCATCAAACCTTGAAATGTAGAAGGTGCATTGGTAAGGCCAAAAGGCATGACCAAAAATTCATAATGACCCTCATGAGTTCTAAATGTTGTTTTCAGAATGTATTCAATCTTCATTTTGATTTGATGATATCCTGAACGAAGATCCGACTTGGTGAAGTAAATTGATCCATGCAATTCATCTAGTAATTCATCAATGACAGGAATGGGGAACTTATCTTTAATAGTGAGCTTGTTGAGCTCCCTATAATCCGGACACATGCGCCATGATCCATCCTTCTTGTGCACCAATACTACTGGAGCAGAGAAAGAAACTTGACTTGGTTGAATTATACCAGCCTCTAGCATTTCTGCAACCATATGTTCAATTTCACTCTTTTGGACATAGGGATATC
>APFE030342139.1:0-45908 GCA_000404065.3 Pinus taeda | reverse complement strand
ATAAGTTTTTCTTACATAGTGGTAAATTTACTATAATATGTGTTTTTGTTGTAAAAGGAAAAATTTCATTATTTAGTTGTCAAACTATCATTGAAGACAAACATTTGCGAGACCAACATGGAGGACAATCATTTCTAACTATTATCTACAAATGAATAAAATTATTTGGCAAAAAACAGAGTTTCATTTCATTCCTTCCTTCTGCTTCTTGGGTTGTTAATCTAATTTCTTACTCTCCAGAAATACAAACCCTTAAATCAGCCATATAGATTCATCAATAACTACAATTTTATGGTATGTTCGAATTTAATATTTCATAAATTAGGGGATTGTTGGGTAGTTATTAGTTGTCTGGTTCTACAGAAAAGGATAGAGAGTAGTCAACATTACTCTGTGAGAGTAGACGTCGACGGAAGTATGATAAGAAAATACATATATTAAGATCCAACATCCATGTATTCTGAACATCCATTCATTTGATCTATAGATAAATTTAGGTCATGCCAAAGAAAGGAATAACAATGCTTCAATGTCGAATATTCCTCCTGATAGGCTTCAGATACCTCATAATACCACTTTTTCCTACACATATCATGAAGGAGGATCATTGAAACACCACTTTCATCTTCGAAAAACTCAACAGAAGCAAGTTGTACTTGGGAGGGGGTGCTTCAGTCATGCGCTTCGAACCCATGCTTGTCCTCACAAACCACTAGAATTTCATTTCAGGCCAAGCGTTGTATTCAATTCCTATGCAGTTGAAAAACAACGACAATGTTTCCTCCTTCAACGCTACCTTCGTTTTCTCCATCGTACCTCCTCCCTCTAAGTTAAGTGGACATGGAATAACCTTCATCATGATGCCCCATAGATCTCCCAATGGTGCTCTGCCAGCCCACTTCTTGGGCTTATTTAATGCCACTAGTTGCGAGTAGGCATCCAATCACCTATTCATAGTGGAGTTTGATACCAACATGAATGTGGGGTTCAACGGCCCATACGAAAACCATGTGTGCGTGGACATCCACAATCTAAGGTCAATGTTGACTGAGCCTGCCAGGTACTAGAATGGAGACAACAGCTTCCATGGATTGAGCCTAAAGTGTGGATGGAACATACAAGTCAAGATCTACCACAGAGGCTGTTGATATCTCTGAAAATCGATCTGTGCAACGTTCTGCAAGAGAAGATGTTTGTTGGATTTTCAGCTGCAACAAGGGTTTTTGTTGAAGATCATTACTTTCTAGGATGGAGCTTCACCACCAAAGGCACGGCGCTGCCCCTTGATTTGTCACATCTCCCTTCATTTACTAACATGTATTCCAAATGTCCAGACCCTGGACTCATAGCCGGCGTAACCGTGACCACTATGGTTCTCGTCTAACTTGCTATTGGCGTGACCCTGTTTCTGAAAAGAGCGAGAAACAAGGAAATTAGTGAAGAATGGTAGAAGGAGTAATGATCCCATATATTCACTTACGAGGAGCTCAACATCACCACCAAGAAATTTCAGTGTGATAATGTTTTGGGGCAAGGGGGTTCTGGCAAGGTTTACAAGGGCGTTCTCCCCACCAGCGGCCAAGAAATAGCAGTGAAATGCATAACGAAGGAGTTCACGGAGGGAATAAAAGGATTTGTCGCATAGATTTTGACCATCGGACCCCTACTGTCACGCCCTTATTCTGGAAGTGGTCTTTCAATCGTACATAGGCAGGTGTGGCATCGTTACCCGATTTTTTTTCACCAATACTCTCAAGTACGGACTACGCCTTACATTCAATACTTAGAATAATTTTCAAATTTACTATGCATTCATCGTTCTTTTACACATTGGAAACATTCATCTTTATCATCATTCATATAAAAGTACAATAATACAATCTTCTTCAAAGGGAGGGGAAACTCCCTGGTTAGAGCTTGCCCAACAATATATAATAATCCAATATTTACAAGTTCATGTAAAACATCAACCTTTCAAGGTAACCCCAAATCTACCTTGGAAAGATTGTCAAACTTCACTTTTTAACTCGGCTTCATTCACCCTTGCTAAGGCTTTGTTCACCCTTACCAAGGCTTCATTCAGCCTTGCCCAACCTTCATGTCACACCACCCACACCCTTGGCTTGTCACACTCACCCGCGCCCTTGGCTCGTCGCACACCCACATCGTTAACTCATCGCACTCACCTGCACTCTTGGCTCGTCGCACGGGCTCGCACCCTTGGCTTGTCGCACACCTCCATGCCCTTGGCTCATCACACGCCCACGCCCTTAGCTCGTCGCACACACATGCACCCTTGGTCGTGTTACCCAACTCGCGGGTCGGGCACTCATTCCCATGCAACCTACACGAACTCGGGTTTGGCTTGCCCACTGTGAACGTACCCAACTCTATACTGTGGAACAGTCCACCTGATTTCTACCCGGTCATCCACCCGATGTCTAGTCGGTTGTTCATTCGACCAGTGTTGGGTACAGGAATTGCACTTGAGCAAACTCCTCAACACTTAATTGTCAACCCGAGGGTTTCATAAACATAGAGACGAAGCATAGGCAATACCAGAAATGATATGAAATTTTCCTATTTCTAATCCTACTTCTTGAAGGAAATTCTTTGCCGAATCAGATAGAAAACAATTGAAAAGGCAATTAACACCAAGGCAACTCTAGTGTAGGAATGTAAAAGACAATTTGCAAGTAAATCAAGTAAAGAAATTCCACACAACAGAAACAATCTTAAATGCTGGAATAAAATGCTATATTCATCTTCAGATGGATGGTAAGTAGTCTGAAAAGTGGGCCCTTATAGAATTATGCCTTCCCTCTGATCTTTCTCCCACACAAAAAACCTATCCTTGCACGGTTGCAATCTGCTTTCACTAGTGCAAGTACAGTATTTTTGTGTAAGAGTATATTCAATATTCCTTACTGAGGACTTATGTCTGAGTGAAGGTGCTCTAAGCCTCAGGGCTTGGAGAACTCTGTTCTTGTGTCAAGAGACTTGCTCTTGCACCAAATCAGAGTCCCATTTACTCAGTTTCTGAATTACTTTCGAAAGCTGAAAGACGTGCTGAAAAGGAATTGCAACTGTAAATGAAATTCTAAAGTAAACTAGTTGTGAAAAAGAAAATGCTTCAACTCATTAAACTTCGTAAGGGAAATAAACTTCATGAGATAAAAACACTTACAAAAGAATCAATCAATAGCCTAAGTACTTTGCATGTGTCAACCAGTTTTGTTACTTCACCCACAATAATGACATTCTTTGCAAGTATAATATGGCAGTTTAATATAACTGCTTCCAGATCTTTTAGAGATGAACTTTTAATACCAAAAACAGTTGCTTGATTAACTGACCCATTCACTTGCTAAATAATCGTAAATAAGATGCAGGTAAGTGATTCACTGTTTGCTGCAACGAATGACTACTCCAAGGTGCAAGCAACAACATGCACTAGTGCAGGAAAGAGTTCCTTGCACGATCCGCTTCGAAAATGAATTAAGACAGAAAACAAGAGTAAAGTAAATGCATGAAAGATATCTTATAAACAAAAGTAAACATAACCACTCTGAAAACCACAGATCCATTCCACACATAGGCTACAGAAGATAATTTAATCCAGAACTTAAACATTAGCGATTAAACTATTACATCACATAGCTGCAAAGAAATAACCACACCGTCTTTCCAAATAACAAAAGCGAGAGAGGTCAACGAGCAGGGTTGGTTGGGCCCACCTTCTAAGGAACAAAAGCGATCAACACTTTAAATGATACATCAAAGACAAAATTAAACACGTGTGCAAACCATAGCTATTCTCTTGTATTTACTTTATTTAGAAAATCACATTACAGAGTAGTCCAGCCCTAGAGCGAGGTGATAACCAGATTACATAAACCAAAATAATAACTGATGGTTCACTAGCTTCTTATCTACGATCTACATCATATATATCCTTCGGTTCTTGGTCGTTTACACTAATTATAGATAATTCTTGTTTAGGCCTCTCGGCTGAACAAACTTAGAAAACCGAATTATAAACCTGGTCAATGGTTATAACACACATGAGCTTCATTGGGCCGTAATCTATCTTTGGAGAAAAATCCCTGGATGCATGCCACTTGCTTCAGTTCATCAGTAGTTAGACTTGGAGTTGAAGATCGAGATCCATCCTCATGGAAGATATCTCTCGAAAATCTTTTGCTTCTTGTCTCCAGCTTTTTGCAGCTACTTAGTTACCTTTTTCAAGCGTCTATAGCATTTGGAAGCTCGATATTTCCACACCTTTACCTGTTGCTTCTTCTTTTTTACTTCTACCAATAATTCCACCTCACTCTGTTTCTGCCAACTCTACTCTTCCATGACCTGGTTTAAAACTTCCAGGTCATGGACTTGTTGCTCCAAGTTCACTATTCTGCTATTAAGGAAGAGAGTGGATGGTGTTGTACTGAGATCTTCATGTGTGAATGCCTTTTCTACCACGCACTCAACATCAAGGTCAAGACTTTCAAAATTCTTCCTTAAGACATCGTCGAGGGTTTCTATGCTCGATTTTTTCTGTCACTAAGGGTTTGGATACCCTCACTAATCTCTATTCCAGGGGTTTCTGTACCCTGTGCACCTAATTCCTCCGGGCTCTTAACAACTTGCTCTCCCAGTTTCTTAGGGAATTCCACACCCTGTCCTTCCAAATCGGTAGGGGTTTCGATTCCCCATTCTTCTACCACCACAGGGACTTCAGTACCCTATCCTTCGAACACTCCAGGGTCTTCAATGCCCTGAGCTTCGAAATCGTAGGGTCTTCAGTACCCTGGCCTTCAAAAATTGTAGGGTTTTCAATGCCCTAGTCCTCGAAATCATTAAGGGTCTCCACATCTGGTTCACTAAAATTATCAGGAGGCTCTTCATGCTATTCTTCTTCATCCTCCTCTGCTTGGACTTCACTGGTGTTTGGTATCAACATTGTTTTCCTACTTCTTTGCTTGCTGACAAACATTGACAACAGCACGTCATCTTTTGCATTCTCCTCATCCTCCATGGTGTGTGCTACTACATCTGCGAGCATCGAGAGATTATGAACTATGGGAGAGACTTGGGGCAAGTTGTTGATTACAATTGGAGAACCTGACTGGTTTTTCCCTTGGCCGACAACTTTCCTCCTCACTGAGGCCCTAATTTTCCTTTTCTTTGTTGTAGGTGGAGTGTTTTCAATGGCCCTCTTCTCCACTTGCACTGGTGAGCCTTTACTTGACTACTTAGCAGGAGACAATGTCTCTGCCTTTCTCTTTTTACTTGCACTTTTGCTAGTAGGTTCTTCTTTACCCCTTGCTCAGAATTCTTTCAAAAATGCCTCCCATGCTATTCCCTTTTTCTCTAACTTATTCTTGAACATAATCATAATGAGTCCATGATGGCAGACTTTGGTTGCAACCTCGCTTGCACTTCCGCTCTGCACATTTTTCTCCATCTTTTCGAGGCTCCTGAGCAAGAAGTGAGGGAAATTAATTGGTTTCCCTACCTCAAAATGTGACAGCTATTGAAGGTGGTATACAAATTACAAGGTATATCATCCTTCACCTATGACAAACTTCTGTAATACAAACAGTAAATCTCACCATTTTCCGACCATGGCGGTCCGTGGTAGTCCCTTTTTCCAATCGACCTCAATCTTCTTATTGACCACGAACCACTGCCAAGGCTTCTTTTCCAACCGCTCTTTCTTAAACCAGCGCTCACCTATAAGTGGTAGGCTTGTGGCTTGCGTAATGAACTCGTCAGTGATTTTAAATTTTAAGGACCTAACCCTAACTACACCTTCCTTCAATTTTCTTGCAAACTCTAGCACTACGCCCATGTCAAATCCATCAAATTTTTGGAGAAATGGTAGGAACCCAGATTCTTGCAAAAGTGCAATATTGTTCCTGTATTCGGTGGTTTGTTCAATCTACTCTAGCAATAGTGGTTCACTCCTCATGGGTGCCATTTCAAACCTCTTCCACTTCACTGATCACACCCTTGAAAGAATTTTAGGGTAACTCCAACATTCACCGAGAATTCTATGCCAGAGGTTCCTCGCCTTCTATCTTTGTAGACCTGCTTACTTGGCTATGATGGAATAGTCCCTTCCACTTCGAGTGTAGATTCCTTTCAGTTCGTTATAGCTAAATCGTGATAATTGGATGCAGTGGCGGTATAGGCGGTGGTGATGCAATGGCTAGAATGATCGGATCAAAGGTAGGTTAATGATGGTCAGGTAGTGTGGAATGATTGCAAAGAGGTTGAGTGTAGGTTATCGGATGGAGTACCCTTTTACAGTCAGCATCATAATTCAATCAGACTTATTTTCAGCATTTATTAGGAAAAATTAGATTTTAGCCTTACACATCTTGCACTTTGAAGATTTGTCCCTAGATTAGTAATTAATGAAACAAAGCATCAATTAAAACATGGAATGAGTTATCACATCAACACATGTACAAAAATATAGACCTATAAATCTTTGATAAACCATTTCAGGACTGTGTAAATTGCTTCCACAATCAATTGTATTTTTGTACCAGACCTGCTTGCACTACTATGCTGGCACTGTGTTGTGCTTGCACCAGAGATTTTTACCAAATTGAAATTTTGATAGGACATACTTCTGTAGTTGGACTTTAAAAAATTTGCCTCATTATACAAGAAAAAATTATTCACCATCCTTTGGCGCTTCTCGACATGCCTTTTGAATGACTGCATCAAATTCTACAATACACTTATGAGGAAATAAAGAAATGGGAAAGGGGTAAAAAAAAATTAGAATGGGAAGGAATATTACAGTAGGGATTTTAGAGCAATATCACCAAGGTGATAAGTGGAACAAGATGTTGGAAAAAATTCAAGGGAAAAGAGACATTTTACGAATCGGATAAGGGTAGTTTCTTGGAAGAAAGAGGAAGGTAATTCATTGGGGAATTTGGAAAAGAGTTAGTGGGAAATTTCGAAATGGTAAATAGAGGAAGCTTTTTACCTTGAATTCTACCTGCACTGGTGCAGGAAAAATAACTACAATGGGAAGTAAGCATTTACTTAGATAAAAATGTCTATGCCGGTTACCCCAAACTTGGGTAAATGCTCGGTTTTGTGAACCTGCTTCTTCTTGGTGGCAGCCAACATATCTAAAAATCAAGTAACATTCCCTTTTTATGAAAATCTTGATCTTCCTACTAGCATGCTGGTTTTTAGGTTGATCGTTTTGCAATTATGTCAGTCAACTGATTTTCACAATTACAGGAAAAAAATTTCTCTTTATACTTTTTATTTTTTGTCATTTTTCTTTTTCTTTGATTTTTTATTTTTAAATAAGGACAAGAAGGAATCAATTCTTCAACAATTCGTTGCTATCACCTAACAACTCCTTTTCAAATGGTTGTTGGACTTGCTACATAAAATATCCTTTAGTAAGGGGTTGAAAATATACCTTCAATCTATGCCTGTTTCCCAGGAACATAGAATTTCGTCCGTCAATAGTTTTGATTTCTACCACTCCATTTTCGAACACTTTGACCACCTCATAGGGTCCCATCTAGCATGTATAGAATTGTCCTTTAAAATTTTTGAATCTTGAATCATAAAGGAGCATCCAATCACCTGGTTGGAGTTGCTTTTTCTAAATAGACTTGGCATGCCACTTCTTGCGTTGTTGTTGAACCAAGATATTCTGTTGAAAAACATCCCTTCGGATTTCATCTAACTCGTTCAATTGTAGAAGGCACTACTACTATGCCTCAGAGAGATCTAGTCCCAATTGGACTATAGTTTTGAAAGTCTTGATCTAGAATTCTATCGGTAAGAGGACTTGTTTCCCATATGCCAGTTCATATGGTGTGTGTCCCGTGCTATTTCTCCAAGTTTTTTGATAGGCCCACAATGCTTCCGGTAATTTGTCAACCCAATCCTTTATGTTCATATTTACCGTCTTTGTGAGGATAGAGTCAATCACCTTATTTATGGATTCTACCTGGCCATTTGCTTATGGATGATATGGTGTGGATTTCCTGTGTCGGATTTTGTACTGCTCCATTACACCTTGTACCAGATTACAAATAAACTGTGATCTATTATCAGAAACAATTTCTCTAGCTACACCAAATCTAGTAAAGATTTCAGTAAAAAGAAAATCAACAGCAACTCTTTCAATAGCAAAAGAAACATCTTTAGCTTCTACCCATTTTGTAACAAAATCTATACAAACCAAGATATGCTTTTTATTTGATGATGAGGGATTTATTGGTCCTACGAAATCAGTAGCCCATTTTTCAAAAGGCTCAATCATAACTTGAGGACATAAAGGCATCTCATTGGTTTGGTTAGGTTGGCCAATTCACTGATAGCTATCACACCGCCTGACATATTGTTTGGCATCCTTGAATAAGGAAGGCCAAAAATAACTAGCTTGTAACACTTTGTATGTAGTTCGCTTATCAGCAAAGTGACCTCCACACGGTTCATCGTGGGAAGATTTTAAGATATCAGACACCTCTTCCTCTCTTACACATCCACAGATAATGAGATCTACTCCAGTGTAAAACAGGTCTCCTTGGATCCAGGAATATGTAACAGTTTTCTGAATGATATTCTGCTTTTCAAAAATGGATGAATGAGGTGGCAATTTTCTAGTGACTTAATAGTTACCTATGTCAACAAACCATGGAGATTTTGTTGACACCGCAAAAATATGTTCGTCGGGAAAATCATCATTAACATGAATTGCTTAACCAGGATTATTTAATATTGAAAGATAATCTACTACTACCTTCGATTTCCCTGGTCTATCGACAATAGTAATATTAAATTATTGTAATAATAGCAACCACCTAGTTACCCTACCACTAGTTAATGATTTATTCATCAAATATCTTATAACGGAATGATCAGTATGTACAAAAACTTCATATCCAGTAATATATTGTCTGAATTTATTAATAGAAAAAATTACAGCTAAAAACTCTTTCTCAGTAAAAGTATAATTGAGTTCAACGGGTGACAAATTTTTACTAATGAAATAAATAGCATAAGATTGTTTGTCTTCTTCCTATCCTAAAGCTACGCCAATAGCAATATCTAAGGAATCAGAGGAAATATGGGATGGTAGGGACTAGTTTGGTCCTCTCAAAACTGGTGCCTAAACTAATTTTTCCTTCAATGTCTCAAAGGACTGTTGGCAAGTTGTAGACCATGAAAACTCACTATCTTTAGCCAAAAGTTGGAAAAGGGGGTAGCTATACTCGAGAAATTCTCAATGAATCTCCTATAGTAGCCCACATGTCCTAGAAAACCTCTTATTTCCCTTCGAGTTTTGGGTATAGGAAGACTCGAAATGACTTCTATCTTTGCAAGGTCAACTTGGATACCGTCCTTGGAAATAAGATGGCCAAGAACTACTCCCACCTTGCACATTAATCTGCATTTCTTGTCACCAAAGGCGAGACGAGCTTCTTGGTAGTGAAGAATCACTTTTTCTAGATTCTTGAGGGCTTCGTGAAATGAATCACCAAACACAGAGAAATCATCCATATAGATTTCTATGCATTCAAGGTCAGCAAAAATGGCCAAGGCTGCCCTTTAAAAGGTAGCTGGGGCATTACATAGCCCAAAGGGAAGCACTCGGCAAGAAAATGTACCCCATGGACATGTAAAAGTGGTTTTGTCTTGATCCACGGGTGCTATCTGTATCTAGTTATATCCGCTAAAGCCATCTAGAAAATAAAAGTACTTCTTACCATCAAGGGTATCGAGTGCCTGATCGATGAAAGGAAGGGGCAAGTAATCTTTGAGGGTGGATTTATTTAATTCTCAATAATCAATGCAAATGTGCCATCTCCCATCTTTCTACAGGACTAACACTAATGGAGAGACCCACTGGCTATCAGAAATGGGATAGATAAAATCAACATCTAAGAGTTTTTGCAATACTTCCTTTACAACATCTCTTAGAGTTGGGTTCATTCGCCTTTGGGGTTGTCGGATAGGTCGAGCTCCATCCTGAATATAGATATTGTGTGTACAAGTTTCAAGAGGGATGCCTTTCATATCTTCATAACCCCATGCAAAGGCATCAAGATGGTTTTGCAACAAATTCACAAGATGCTCTCATTGAGAAGGGTTAAAGTCTGAACTAATATCCAAGGATTTACCTGGACTAATCTCAACAAGAGTAGTGTCAGGCTCAAGAGTACACAAAGGTGTCTCTAGAGATGGTGATGATATAGGTAGAGAGTCATATCCTTAAAGAAAATCTAGACTAAAAATCTGACTCAATTACTCAAAATTAGGCATGGTGTCTAGATTGCTTATGAAGTTTTGAATCTCACCCTCCTATGAGGACTCAGCATTCTGATTTATCAAGGAAACAGGTTGGGTCTCCTCATCACTACTGTAGTCTAACCATAAAGTATCTCAGAGCTCCTGAATAGATCTATCAAGTGGACATAAGCAACTTTCTTTCCAGAATCTCCATGGGAAATATACATATCACCATAATGACATCCAACATAAGCATCAACCATAGCAAGCCATGATTGTCCCAAGATCAAGGGATGCCCTCCCACATGATTCTTTGGCTAAAACACAATGAAATCTGTGACATATTCCCAAGAATCTAAGGAAATGACCACATCATCCAATACTCTGTCTGGATTGATTTTAGATCTATCTGCCAATTCAAGCATAATGGGAGTAAGATGAATATGGACCAATCCAAGTTGGTCCATGGCTTTCTTGATCATAACATTAATGGCTACCCCTAGGTCTATAAGTACATTGGAGACAAGGACATCACCTATCTAAATAGAGACAATAGGGTTTCGAGGGTCGGTATATTTTTCCATGTTCATACATCCTATCATCAACTCTACTTCTCTACCAACAAATTGAGTTTGGGGTTCCAATCTTCTCCTTCCTGGCTTCTTGAGGTAGAGTTCCCTAATGATTTTTGTATAGATGGGGATCTCTTTGATAGCTTGGAGCAAGTGTGCCTTTATGAAAAGCTTCCTAAGCTCAGAAGCCAAGCTAGACTCAAGAATGGGGCCTTTCTTCTCCACAACTAACCTCTCAGGATAGGGAGGTCAGTTGGAGGAAGATGATGAGGGCTCAAAATGTGCAAGGATAGGCTGAATGGTGTCACCTTTCCCAGAATGGTCAGGAGTTTCCTCCTCTCCTTTCTCGTCGATAATCACCATGGGTTGCTTTTGATTTTCTGAGGTTACTACTTTCCCATATCTCAATTAAAAATCATTAACTCCAACTAGCATGGTCTGAAATCTAGATGAAGAAAGTGGGGTCATAGAATGGATCATTTGTACTGCTTTATTATTGGGGTTGGGTAAAGGTTGAGCAGGTAGCTGAGAAGGTTGAAATGGTGGAGGCAAAGGTAATGGTGGCATAAGTTGAATTAGTTGAAGTAATGATGGTTGAGGCATTGGTTAAGGTGCATATGTAGGAGGATATGATTCCATCGGTGCATGATAGGAATTATGTGAATGATGTGAATGGTTTGGCCCTCTCCATCCTTGTTGCCAAGATTGGGAGGGTTGTCCATATTGATATTGATTCCCATGTTGCTAATGCAAAGAGCGACCAGTGTTAGGATAGGAATGTGAGTGTGCATTATAACCAAAAAAATGTGGTGGAGGTTCAGGAACCATACCTGCACTTACCTAAGGCCAATTTCTCTGTGCTCCCATTGCATGCAATGATTCAGCTTTAGGTTGTGCCCCTTCAAATACAGCTTTCAACCTAGGTAGGGAGGGACATTTTTCTGTAGCATGGTTATCTGCACAAATTATACATTTATTAGTTTCTTTAATATCTAAATGACATTCTCTTAGAGGATGCTTTCTTCTACATCTTGAATAGAAAATAGACAATGTTTCTTGCTCTTCTATAAGTTTTTGTTGAAACTTCAAAGAGTTTATTTGCTTACTAATAGTATTCATTATCATATTGTCCATGTTGTTTTCTAATCCAATAATCATAGCATCAGTAGATTCGGTTTTCCTGTTTTTATTCCAAATTCCTTTACCGGATCTATATTGGTTCCTCGAGAATTTCCTGCACAAATCACAGATCTGATCAAAAGGTTTTTGAGCAATATCCCCTTGTCCTAATAGATTTATATTATTCCTAGAATGATCAGTAAGCCCATGTAAGAACAAGGTTTTAATAGTACTTAGATCAAATTTGTGCTTTGACTTTTGGAGGATGTACATGAATCTCTCCAAATATTTCTCTAGCATTTCATCATCATTTTGCACAATAGTGAATATTTCATCTTGGATATCTCTAGTTTTACAATATTCTTGATATTTTGATAAAAATACTTTCTTCATTTTCTCCCAAGAATTTATAGTGTTTCCTCCTAGTCCCATGAACCAACGGAGTGCTACGTCCTTGAGAGTTGCATGAAACAACTCTAACTTCTAGGCATCAAATAAGTAATCATAACTTCTACAAAAAATATCAAACTCAAATAAGAAAGAGTCTGGATCTTCATGTACCTTACCATAGAAATGAGGAAGAGCTGATGGTGAAATATTTTTCGTTTGTTCTTGTATATTAGGATTCACAATAGGGCATCTGAAAGTAGATTGTTCCTCATTTACCTCATTTTCACCACTTCCTTCTACGTGGTCTTCCATATCTACCATTGTTGTTCTTCCACATGAACCACTCTTAACAGGCTGAGAAGGCTGACTATCGATTCCAACAGTCCCCTTCTTACCCTTTATGGGTTGTGTCACACCTAAACTACTACTGCGAGAGCCTAGGTGGATTATTCCTGCATAATGTGTCTGAGTTTTTTTGGACTTTCTACCAATAAAAGAAGGCCCAATATGAGTTTTGGTTTCATATTTGTTAGTGTTTCTTTGGCCCCTAGTGGGCTTTGGACCCCTACCTCTTTTAGGCATTCATTTCAGAAAAAAATGACAAACAAATTTCGAAATAAAAATTGCAAGTTTTAGAAATAAATCAACACCTATAGACTCCTTCAAACAATAGAAGCACACTATGGGAAAAAATAATAGCAGACTTACCCCTATTTCAAAAAAAATGGAAAATTCTTGCCAGTTCAAATTGTCTCCCCAGCAACAGGCCAAAATATTGGGCGCATGAATTGCACTTGAGCAAACTCCTCAACACTTAATTGTCAACCCGAGGGTTTCGTAAACTTAGAGATGAAGCACAGGGAATGCTAGAAATGGTACAAATTTTCCTATTTCTAATCCTACTTGTTAAAGGAAATTCTTTGCAGAATCACAGAGAAAACAATTGAAAAGGAAATTAACACCAAGGCAACTCTAGTGCTGGAATGTAAAAGACAATTTGCAAGTAAATCAAGTAAAGAAATTCCACACAGCATAAACAATCTTAAATGCTGGAATGAAATGCTACGTTCATCTTCAGATGGATGGTAAGCAATCTGACAAGTGGGCCCTTGCAGAGTTCTTCCTTCCTTCTCATCTTTCTCCCACACAAACAACCTATCCTTGCATGGTTGCAATCTGCTTGCACTAGTGCAGGTACAGTATTTCTGTGTAAGAGTATATTCAATCTTCCTTATTGAAACTATACTTATGTCTGAGTGAAGGTGCTCTAAGCCTCGGGGCTTGAAGCACTTTGTTCCTGTGTCAAGAAACTTGCTCTTGCACTGAAGCAAAGTCCCCTTTACTTAGTTTCCAAATTACTTTTGAAAATTGAAAGATGTGTTGAAAAGGAATTGCAACTATAAATGAAATTCTTAAGTAAACTAGCTACGAAAAAGAAAATGCTTCAACTCATTAAACTTCATAATCGAAATAAACTTCGTGAGATAAAAACACTTGGAAAAGAATAAATCAATAGCCTAGGTACTTTGCATGTGTCAACCAGTTTTGGTACTTCACTCACAATAATGACATTCTTTGCAAGTATAATATGGTAGTTTAATATAACTGCTTCCAGATCTTTTAGAGATGAACTTTTAGTGCCAAAAATAGTTACTTGATTAATCGATCCATTCACTTTTGAAATAATGGGAAATAAGATGCACGTAAGTGATTCACTATTTGTTGCAACGAATGACTACACCAAGGTGCAAGCAATAACATGCACTGGTGCAGGAAAGAGTTCCTTGCATGATCTGCTTTGAAAATGAAGACAGAAAACAAGAGTAAAGTAAATGCATGAAATATATCTTATAAACAAAAGTAAACACAACTACTCTACAAACCACGGATCCATTCCACACATAGGCTACAGAAGATAATTTAATCTAGAATTTAAAGCTTAGCGATTAAACTATTACATCACACAACTACAAAGAAATAACCACACCATCTTTCCAAATAATGAAAGCGAGAGGGGTCAATGAGCTGGGTTGGTCGGGTCCTAGCCAACCAGCTCATTCCCCTTCTAAGGAATGAAAGTGATCAACACTTCAAATAATACATCAAAGACAAAATTAAACACTGCGTGTGCAAACCATAGCGATTCTCTTGTATTTACTTGATTCGAAAAATTACATTACAGAGCAGTCCAACCCTAGAGCGATGTGATAACCAGATTACATAAACCAAAATAATGACTGATTGTTCACTAGCTTCCTATCTATGATTTACATCATATATATCCTTTGGCTCTAGGCCATTTACACTAATTACAAATAATTCTTGTTCAACCCTCTCGGTCGAACAGACTTAGAAAAATGAATTACAAACTTGGCCAATGGTTATAACACACACGAGCTTTGCTAGGCCGTAATCTATCTTTGGAAAAAAAATCCCTAGATGCATGCCACCTACTTCATTTCATTAGCAGTTAGACTTGGAGTTGAAGATTGAGATCCATCCTCGTGGAAAATAGCTCTCGGAAATCTCGGACAATGGCGGTGTAGGAATCTTCCTGCACTAGTCAACTCATACATTATTAACACTACGTTCCATGATTACTTATAGGAAATATGAGTTGCAAGAATTATGTAAATAACGCAAAATCTATATAAAAGATTAATAAAGTGTTGTAACAAATCTTAATATAAAATATGAGTATGTGCAGGAAAAGGGTAACCATCTTGTACTAGTGCAGGAAAGAAGGGTCATATATTAAGGTAAAACAGAGGTTGATATTGATGGGAATTGGGTAAAAAATAGGGCAATTCAGGATACCAACAACCTTCTCACCTATTTTTCAACAAAACTCGTCACACTACCCATGGGCAGCTCACCGCAACCTATGACCCGGTCTGTCGTCTGACCTGCAGCCTACCCGAACTTCTTCCTTTGTCCTTAGCTTGGTGCTCTGGCCTAAATTTTCCGCTTACACCTTTGCTTGTCTCCTTTGCTCACCCTTCACTTGGCTCACTTGACTTGTGTTGATGCTTGTTTGTTGGTTGTTCTTCCACCGTGCATCCTCCTCCAATATATATGATTTTTCCATAGTTAACAATGGGGTCGGCCTGCCCAAGCTGACCATACAATTCGGTCACCCACACAATGGTCCGCCTTCACTTTAAGTCGGCTCGCCCAACTCGTGGGTTGGCTTCACCCCTCCGTGCAGTTTTCCGCCCTTCGAATAAACTCGTCCCATTGTCACATTTTTCGTCACATGCAACTCGTTCCTCTGTCACATTTCATTGCACACAACTTGTCGCACCATAACTCATCGCATTTAACTGAGAGTCATGTCCCCTGGCTCGTCGCACATCTTGAACGTTGACTCATGGGCATGACACCTACAACACCGTAAAAGAAATTATTCAACGTTTACAACTATATTCCCAACAACATCTTAGATAGTCTCTTATTTAGGAACCCAACCAAAGTCATACCGTGGCATCGGCAATACGCGATCCTGAAGGGCGTAGTAGCAAGGCTTATGTATTTGCAGGAGGGATGGGAGAAAATGGTCATCGACAGAGACATCAAGTTGAGCAACGTGCTTCTAGATTCCAAGAACAATGGGTGTCTAGGAGTCTTTGGCCTCGCTCAACTGTATTATCACAACGAGAATCCTCAAATGACGCATGTGGTGGGAATGCTAGGATACATAATGTCGAAGTTGATACACAGTCAGGGTTCTGCTATTGCAGGTGGCATGTGGAAGGAGGCCCGTGGATCTATCGAAGGACGCGAAGGAAACGATTTTGGTGGAGTGGGCATGGCAGCTGCATAGTGAGGACTGATGGAGGCGTCAGATCCAAAATGGGTGAAGGGATATGATGTGGGTGAGATGGAGAAAGTGTTGAAATTGGTGTTCTTGTGTTCTCACCGAGAGCCAAAGAACAAGTCAGACATGCACCATGTTTTCCAAATATTTGAAGGCGACGCTTCTCTTCCCAACATGGGCATGGATTCCTTATACATGAGTATTATTTGTTCAGAATCCATAGTTGTCCTTTCTCTGGTATAATTTTTGGGGGCAGAAGCCGATTAGAACGAATATGCTCGATCCATTCTCTGCTAACTCAAAATGGTGGTAGATACCAAGGGTCAAGTACTATATTCTACTATCCACAGATCGGATCTTCAAGATAAGCATAATTAATTCTAACTCTTCTCTCTTCTCTCTTCTCTCTTCTCTCTTCAGCGAATTATTTCAAATTAATGAGATAGTACTTATAGGTTCCGAAGGTTGACTACTATAATATGCGGTACATAGATTGTTCTATCGGATCGGATTTTTAAGACAAACTTCCAACAAAAATTAAAAAGGATTTTTTATTATTTATGTCTTTTTTTAATTATTTATGTCCTGTTTGTTGGAATTGGCTATTTTAATCATTTTGCTAATCAATATTTTTGATATGATCATCTAAATTAAACGATGCTGATATATTTTGGTCCTCGCCTCTCAATCAATGAATGGAATTAAAGCTAATAACTTCCTTACATATTTAAATCATATGTTTAAACCATAGTTAAATTAAGTTTTTACAAAGCATGATTAAGAAATCATTGTGCCTGTTGATGGACTGTTGATGGCCACATGTGCTAATTAATGAGAAATGAATTAAAAAAAAAAAATTGTGAAACATACATTGCAATGTGGATTGATTCTAAAAATTAGAACGGTTGACATTCTCAAACGTATAAGCATGCATGGTGAGCCAATTGGAAAGTAGGCATACCGATTGGCTTGTAACGAAATTATTTATGAACCCACGTGGTAATGAACCCTATTTATGACACCATGGTATCGCACATTTTTCATCACCAAGGTTTTGTTTTATTTATCCCATACCAACCATTGTGTGCTTGGAGTCTATTGAGGGTATATTGGTTGGTTACTATTTTTTTTTTTTAATAATATTTTATTTCATAATGTTTTAAATGGAAAACATTATTTACTCAAATTTCACAGAATAGCCTTATACAAAGGCAAATTAACATAGTTTCGAAAATAATTTCAATACAAAATAGATAGTATGCAGTTTGGGAATGTGTATTAATTTTGGCTTTCACACATTATTGTGTTATGGGAGGACCATGGAATAAAGAGTATTCAAATAAAAAAGTTTTACACATCTATATATGGGATCTTTGGTTCAAGTTTTTGAAAGATTTTCTTATCCTCTAATAAAATCAGGGTATCACATATTGTATAATACAATCGACTTATATCATATGGGGATGTTTAGTTTATGTAATACAGTCCCCACAATTTATTATATATATCTCAACCAGTATCCAATATATATTATAAACTTAATACCATACCATCACTAATACATAATCTTATAAACAGATATCATCAATATCTAATATCAAATATATATTATAAACATAATGTTATATGATATTATATTGGGTCTCATGCACATTGAGATTACCTTTAATATTTGTATATTAAATTTATGTATAATGCATATTATTTTTAATACTTTTAAAAAGCTTTTCCATTACATAATATTTATCAGAAACATTAATATTATTTTTTAGTATGGTTTAGAACATTGTATTAATTATATTAAGTCTTTTATTAATATTATTTTTAATATGGTTTATAACATTGTATTAATTAGAGATTTGGGTAATAGACGTATTTTCTTTTGACGCCTTTATGAGAAGCTCATAGGAGAGAAGGTACAATGGTGCGCAGGGCTGAAACCTAAACGAACAAGTTAGGGTTTGTACAACAATCCACTGCATTGCAGACACCATTGATGCATCGCTTCCCCTACTGCGTCGGCATCCTCACCGTTACGGTATGTTGGGAATCCTTCTCCATTTCGCTATTGCCTGGCTCCACTGGCCATCTCTCGTTGTCTCCAGGTTTGACTGCAGCATGTTATATATGGATGAAGACGTGGTAGACTATACAGCGGATCGTAACCCCTGTGAGTCAATCTGGATGAGCCCTAGCAATTTGCTAGAGGTGACAGTTTCTAGGCCTCTAGGAACGACCTTTCCCTTGCAGTCGGGTTTTTCATCCGCTGGTTCTGATCCTTGTCCTTCCACTCACAACATCTCGTTCATTGATCTCTCTTTTACTACACCGCGTCTTGACTACCCTTTGCTCTCTCCGGCTACCCTCCATCTCCTCTCCACTTGTATTCTTCTGTCCCCTACATTTGATTATATGTCATCGGAATTCCCTCATATGACATCCTCCTCTGCTACCCCTACAATGGTAGGGTTGGCCTCTGCAGTTGATTCCATTCCACTCTCATCTAATCCTCTGCATATCTCGCACTCCTCGACCGTGCCCGGACTGTCTACCTCATCGTTTGGTTTTTTTGACATCCCAGTAGTGAAACCTCGAACCGATATACCACAATCTCAGCAGAACCCTCTGGGAACACAAAAACCTTGCCAAGACCACCCAACAGCTCCGCATTCTAGTAAAGATAAGAAGTTGAAGTTTGTTGAAGCCTTACAAAAGAATCTGGCACGCTGCTTTGGTAAAGGCATGCAAATGGGGGAGGTTGTGGACACTGCTAACAAGGTCTTGGTTAGAAGAGTCAGAGGGAGAGCATACTCCATTACTCATTTACGTCTATGGGCCATGGAAGTCTGGGGGCATAATATCATGGAACTCCTGATTGTAACTACTTTTGCATAGGGTTGGTTTGCACTAGGCTTTCAGAGGGAAGATTATACCACTTGGGTCCTTTCGCGTTATTGGCACATTGAGATGGCCCCTGTATTTCTTAAGCACTGAAGCCCATTATTCGACCTTGAGTGAGAACAGTTGGGTGCAAGACTGCTTTGGGTCAAGATACCTGATCTCCCTCTTCATTTTTGGTTTGAGGATATTTTTGTCTGCATTGGGAATGCTCTTGGTACATTCCTCAACTATGACAAGTCTTATGAAACATCTGGAAACAAATCCATGGCTTGTATACTAGTGTATTTGGATACCAAAGAGGGAATGGGGGAAGAGATCACATTACATTGGAGAATATTCACCCACATCCAACTTTTATACTATTAAGGAGTGCCTTTCAAATGCAGAAGGTGTCATAAGGTTGTTCATCTTTACAAAGAATGCCCATTGGTTATTTATGCTACTTCTCCCTCCAAAGCTTCGACTGAACCGGCTCCTGATGCCCCTCCATATGCTGAAGGTCAAACTTCTCATTCACAGGGACTGAAAAAAACGGATTATGGGACAGCTCAGATGTCGGGCTCGACCTCTCCCACGTCTCCATCCCCACGTATGACTAGATCCTGGGTTACTACAGTGTCCACTCACTCATCGGGTTCTCCTCCTCCTCTTTGCCTTGTATCTTCATTTATTTCCTTTCCTGTACAACACTTGCATGTTTCATATGCATCCATCCCATGTATTTCATCGTCTCCCATTTCATCTACTTTGGAACTCCACATTTCATATATTTCCACCACTCCACCCTCTATCCCTGGTTTGGATATTCATCCTTTTGCGGAGCTCTCGGCCACCTTTGGACACACTCACTCATACAATCTCTGCTCCTGGGTGTCTCATCCCCCTTAAAAAGATGGGATTGAGTTGAACTCTCCACCCAAAACCACCAAGCTCTCCAAGGGTAGGCATTCCTTTATCTCCAAAGCTATTATACAAGCAGGGGTGGATGTGGCTATCTATTAGTAATCCACTCTCGATAGGGTTCTTAGAGCATCGAACACCCTTCCCCATTCTGAATTATGAAATTTCTCTCCTTCAACTGTAGAGGGTTGGCTAGCCCTGCTAAAAAACTAGCCCTGAGAAGATTATTGGACTCTGAACCCATCGAAATTATATATCTGCAAGAAACCCTCACTAGGGATGATCATATTATCCCTCTTCTACAAGCTCTAAAGCCAGGTTGGATCTTCCATGCACATGATGTCATTAGAAGATCTGGAGGCATTTCATTGGGTATCAATCCTCACTCTATTAAGATTATTTCTACTTTAAGGGGAGTTGGTTTTATTATCATGGATATATACTCCTCATAACTAGGGATGGATTTCAAAATCATCAATGTATATGCTCATTGTCTCAACAAATCTGAATTCTGGAATCATATTCTTAATTTATCCCTTCTCAATACAGACAACGTCATCTTGGGAGGGGACTTGAATTTTTCTATTAGATTTGGGGAATCTTATGGAAGCAATGCACAACTAGATCGCCTATTGGACACCATGGCCCATATTCTAGAGTAGTACCAATTGATTGATATCCCCATGAACAATTTACAACCCACTTGGCACAACAGAAGAATGAGAGAAGTTTTCCTAGCTAGGTGATTGGATCGATTTCTTACAAAGGAACATCTGGTTCTAGCTTTGACTAACTACCAACAGTGGGTTGGATCTGGTGGAATCTATGATCACTCTCCTATCTACCTTGAACTATCTGGTCCCTTCCTGAAGCCCAGGGCCCCTTATAAATTCAACTCTACATGGCTAATGCATCCTGAATACACCAAGATGGTCATTTATTACTAGCATGCACACCCTCCTTCATAGCGGAGATCCATTTCAGAAGGATTTTGCCATAACCTTCTCGAGATCAAAACATTATCTATCAAATAGGCTAAGGATAAGAGATCGGGATGATCAAACCCTCAAGGAAATTGAAGATAAGTTGGTTGAGCTACTGGATGAGTAGGGTAGAGGATTCATATCTAAAGAAGTTAAAACCTATCTCACTGATCTAGAGACTCAAAGATCCAAGATCCTCAAATATCATGAGGAAACTTGGTGCCTTAGGATTCAGGCTATATGGTTAAAGGAAGGAGATTATAATACAAAAGAATTCATAATTATGCGAAGGGGAGAAGGGCCAACAACACAATTTGGAAAATTCCCATTGAGGATTCTCGCCCACCTTGGCAATTCACATTTCCAACAGCTGTTCAAGACCCCCCTGGTGCATCTATTGCAGAAATTGTTCGAATTGTTGGGATTTTCCTTCGCTATGTTGACTAAGAGGATTCTAAAGAACTTATCAAACCTGTCACTATGGGGGAGCTAGAGAGCACACTTAAATGGTTCAAAAAATATAAGAGCCCAAGTCTGGATGGGTGGTCTATTTAATTTTATATTGCATTATTTGATACCATCAGTCAAGATCTCCTCAAAGTTGTGGAGGAATTCAGGCTAACGGGACACATGTATGAGGCAATGAACTCCACTTTCATTGCACTTTTCCCTAAAGTGGACTCCGCCAACTCATTCAATGTTTTTAGACATATTTCCCTCTGCAACTTCCTCTACAAGATCAATGCTAAGATTATTGCCAATCATCTTAGGCCCATTTTATCTAAACACATCTTGCCTAAGAAATTTTCTTTCTTGCATAATCGTCAAATTCATGAAGATGTTGGTATTACTTAGGAGGCCCTCCACTCCATAAAGATGAAACAGATTAAAGGAGCCATCCTCAAGATCGATATATCCAAGTCTTTTGATCGGGTTAGCTGGCTATACATTAGAATGCTCCTCACTCATTTAGGCTTCCCTTTATCCTTCATAATTGGATCATGTGTTGCATTACACAGTATCCTTTAGTTTCCTCATCAATGGTTTAACCTCCAAGTTTTTTCATGTTCAGTGTGGACTCAGACAAGGATGCCCTCTATCCCCTATCCTTTTTTTCCTGGTAATGGAAGGACTAAGTTGACTAATCTCTCAAGCCAGAAGAGAGGGGTGATTATAAGGTCTCAAAATAACTGATCAATGCACTATTACCCATCTCCTATTTGTGGATGATGTGCTCATTTTTCTCAATGGTATTATTCGAGACTCCTCTTTTTTCCATGATATTTTGATGCTCTTTTTAGCTGCTACAGGTATGGAATAAATCCGGATTAAATCCACAATTACCTTATCTTCTTGCTCTCCTAAGGAAATGCAGATTGCTACACAGAATTTCCATTCCAAAGAGTACAACTAAAAGAAGGGCTCAAATACCTTGGGTTTCAAATCAAACCCCACTGTGACAAATTTGCGGACTAAATATGGCCTGTGGCCAAGGTTGAAAAGAGATTACATAACTGGAACCATAGGTTCTTTTAAAGAGCAAGGTGATTAGGCATCATCAAATCAGTCCTGGAGGCAATGTCAATGTATTGGATGTCTTTGGCTTGGATCCCCAAAGGTAATATTTCATGGATTCAAAAAATGCACTGCAGATTCCTTTGGAATGGACACAAGGAAGGTAAACCCTTTGCTTGGGTGGGATGGAGACACATTTCACTCCTAAAGAAGTGGGGTGGTTGGGGTTTAAAAGACCTTCCATCTTTCGCTCATGATCTAGCAGCCAAGATGGGATGGCTTATCCTTACCTCATAGTCTATGGACAGAGGTGGTGCACTACAAGTATATTTGGCCCTTATAGATTATGGATTGGATTCAACTCCCCTCATGGCAAAGAATATGTATATATTTGATCTGATGGGCTGTCCTTCATTCACTTCCCACCATCAGGAATGGTCTTGCATGGCGCATTAGAGATGGTCAATCAGTGCATATAGGCATGGATCCCGGGACAGGTAGTGGTAATATGTATTGACTTCCACCTCACCCTATTCTTTTCCTCAAGAACAGTTAAATACATAGGCTCACTAATATTGATTATATGTAGACCACTACCATATTTTCTCAATCATGGAAATCATATGAGTTATTATGCATCCCTGAACAATGGCACGAGGCATGGGTAGATTATATAAATGCTCTGATAGAATCCCACATCCGCATCAAGGAAGGTGTGATGAACTCATCTGGGCACATGTTGGACATGAAGTATATACACCCAAAGAAGGATATCCCATCATTTATGCCATCCACACGCCACCTATGCTAATAGATTGGTGGCATACATTATGGAAGCTTAAACCTCCTCCTCGTGCAACACTGTTCATGTGGAATATCTTAAAGAAAAAAACACCTACCAGAAGAAACTTGATGAAAAGATCAATTCATGGCCCTTCCTAGTGTGTATTATGTCATCAGGCTGAGGAAACAAATCACCATCTCTTTATCCACTACCCCACTGTGATCGATATTTGGTCACAGGTTCTTACTTCTATCTCCATTACTATCAGATGCCTCAGAAATTCCATTGTGGAGGCTTGGAATCACCAGATGGAGGGGGCCTCGAACCAGAAACTTCATTGTCTCCCCCTGATCATAAGCTGGACCATTTGGCTGAATAGGAATGGAATCTTTTTCAGAGACAGAGTTGTCTATTGGCTAGTATCCATTGCCCGAATCATCAATGGATATTGCGAAATTCTAGATGATGAATCCACACCATCTGTTCGGGTTGTGACTCCTAAAGTCATTAATTAGAATCTTCCTTGGGCATATTTAGATGGTGTTGCACAAGATCAAGAGTGTGGTTGGGGGGTATTCTATTGTACCAATATGAAAAGTATGTTTTTCGCATCCATATGGGTTTGGAGACTGACACTAATAACTTTGTTGAACTAATCACCCTTAGACACTTGCTTCACTTTGAACTTGCACATGATTGCAAATATTTGCAGATTTTTGGGGATTCAAAAATCATCATTAATTGGTTCAACAACTTATCTGCATGTCATATGAACTCACTCAGAAATATATTGGATGAAGTTATGTTATTTAAATCACAACTTGAATATATTTCTTGTCAACATATTTACTGGGAGCAAAATCAGGCTGTTGACCAACTATCCAACGCGTCCATGGTCCAGCCCAGGTGGATTTGGCTTATAAAGGAACAACATGGAGCTGAACATTTTCAATACTATCATCGACCTTACATAGATCAATTATACCAGTAGGTCGGTAGTTCCTAATTTTGTAGTATATATCAAGACTTTTTATCAGTCTCTCATTCATATATTATGTATATATCATCTTCATGAGCAGTCATAGTACACCCTGTATTGGGTAATTTTGTACAGAAATATTTTTTATTGGCTATGACCCAACATATAGCATATGTCGCACATGCATATACAACATGTAATTTTCTCAACTAATAGAGAACTATGATTTTCCCCCGAGGAAAAAACATTGTATTAATTATATTAAGTAGTTTATTTATTATAAAATTAATATATAAATTATCACATCAATACATTTATTTATTTAATTTAATTTTTTTTTGTTGTGGTTCACAGAGACCCTAGTCAACGGGTGGTCACTACATCCACGGAAAAATCTGGGCTGATTGATTCCAGAGGGAATCTAACCCCACGGCCCACTAGCTAGGCCTAACCCCAAGGGTTTCGGGCAGAATAGACCCTGTGACCTCTCGAACAGTGAGGCACTGATTTGACCCACTGAACTAACTCTTGGAGCTCACGTCAATACATTTATTAATAGTTTATAATATTACTTTTATTTTATCATAAATATTTGAATTTTTTTTATATTTTTATTATTTTTTTATGTATTTATTATATTTTTTTACTTTTATTATAATATTTCTTACATCTTGTATTTATAGATTTATAATGTTTATTATTTTATATTCATTTATCTTTATCAACACAATGTTCCATTCATATAAACTTATTTATTAATAAACTATAACGAAATAAATTATTTACTTTTAACATTACATTTATAAATAACAATCAAAATTTTAAAATATTTTAATATTTACAATATTGTTTAAAACATTATTTATTTAATAATATTGATTACATTTTTATTATTTGTAACATTAATAAATAATATCTAGGGTGTTACATTGGGTTTATTAACATTAATAATAATAGTTTTATAACATTATGTTTACAGTTAAACCAATGAAAAGATGTATGAATAGATTGGATTTCTTCTCAAAAACATATTTTTATCATTTAGTTTTTTTCATTGGATTTCTTCTTAAAAACATATTTTTATCATTTAGTTTTTTTCATTGTTAAATTTTAAAAGATATATGAAAATGAACAATTTCAATTGGCTTTTTTTTTTAAGTTTATCTACTATTTTTATTTTTATTTAATTAGGTTTGGTATTATAAATCTAAAAGATAAATATTATAAACTCAAGTGATTAGTAAACACAAAAGATTAATATTGTAGAGAACATATTAATAAACTCAATATATTATTAATATTATTGACTGAATAGATTATTCTTAATAATAAACCTATCGGGTTAATGAACTCAATCAATTATTAATATTACAAACCCTCGGGATTATTAATATTATAAACCCAAGGGATTAATATTAAAAAGAAAAGATATTAATAAACTCAATGGATTAATATTATAAACCCAAGGTATTAATAATATTATAAACTCAAGAAATAAATATTATAAACCCAATGGATTAATATTATAATGTTAAGCTATATGTTTGGTTGATTATATTAGATTTATAGCATTTACATTAACACATCAACTATGGTTGAGTATAGTTAACATGGTCAATTATAGTTAACATAGGCATCATAGTGAAGAATAGTAAACATTAGTACCATGGTGAATTGATTAATAAGTGTGGCTCATAAACATTGATAACATTTATCAACTACACTAATCTTCACCTTTAATATTTCTCTTAGGGTTTATTATTTTAAACTTAAGTTTTATCATCTTAGGATTTAATATATTGAACTTCGGGTATTAATCTTAATATTTATAATATTAATTGAAAGGTTTAATAATTAATCCCTAGGGTTTTCATTTTAATCTTTTTGTTTAATATTAGATTGTTAGGGTTTTAATTCTAGGGTTTAATATTACCACAACTATCGGTTTTTTAATCTTTGGGTATTAATATTTATATAAATTATATTATTATATATATATTATATATATTTTTATATATATATATATATATATATATAAAGAGTTAATTATGCTGACATTGGAATGGTACTGAACTATATCCAACATTGCATTGTGACAAAGATGGTCTGAATGTAATAATAAATTTGACAATCCTTGTCGCAAATGTTGTATTATATTGCAATTGATTTGTCACATTATAATATTCTTAGGGTTTGTAAACCTAGGTTTTATATTATTAATCCTTGGGCTTAAAATTAATCCTATGCTTTATTATATTAATCTTAAGGTTTATTATACTAATCTTAGGATTTATAATATTAATCATAGGGTTTATAATGTTAGGGTTTAAAATAGTTATCCTAGGGTTTATAGTAATAATCGTATGGTTTATATTATTAATTTTAGGGTTTAAAATTGATCATATGATTTTTATTCTTAGGGTTTATAAAAGTAATCATAGGGTTCAAAATCTTATAATTCTATGTTTTATAACATTAATAATATGGTTTTTAATATTAATCATAGGATTCAATATCAATGTGAGATTTATAATATTTGACTTGATATTAAAATTTAATATTGTAATGTAACCAACTTTATTGGAAAATCAACCAAAATCTAGACTGAAGTGTTTAGAGGTTGACCATGGAATAAGTTATGAGGAGTTGGAGCAGGAGGGTTTCCCTTAGAGTCAACCGATTGAACCACCAAGAGTCACACGAGTCACCTTTAGCCGTCACACAAGCCAAGCCCATCAGAAACCTAGACCACCAAGTAAGGACAACCACCAAGTCCACCAAGTGGTTATAGCCACCATACACGTAAGAAGTCTTGACCAAAGGGAGAGGGAGAGGTACATTGAGTGACTTGGCTAACAGGAGAGGAACAAACAAAGCGACCAACGCCCCCCCCAACCAATAAGCATTAAGGAAGGCAGGGGCTCAACTATTAAGGAGAGTTGTGTCATTTCATATGCATCTCAAACTCGATCTCAATCAATTCATTATATTAGCCCTAATGTGGCAACCCCTTCCTTATATATAGGATTAGGGGCCGGAAGGACGAACTGGCAAAGCATCATGTCCCCACCCACTCCCAGCATAAGGACCCATCCAAAGAGCAACCTTCACCTTTGGATCATCTATCTAATAGTAGGGGAGGGAGGGACATGCAACATCACCTATCAATCGATATATTGAATCAATTAATGTTAGAATTTAATATTTGTCCATGAATTGTTTCAAATTTTTCCATAGATATATTGGTTTCAATTGTATTTGAAAATAAAAATTTCATTATAGTGTTTATAATATTTTTCTCTTGAGTTTAATAATCCCAAAAGTTTATAATATTAATCTCTTGGGTTTATTAATATGTTGGGATTATAATATTGATAATCCCTTAGGTTTAATTTAGGGTTTATATACCTTGGGTTTATAAATTTTATCCCTTGGGTTTATAATATCCATCCCTTGGTTTATTGATCTAAGGATTAATATTGCTAGGGTTTAATATTATTAAAAATTGGCAAAGCATAATCAACCATGGTCAACTATGGTTCCAAGTCGCATTGCGACAAGGGTTGTCTCAATATGAAAATGAACCATGGTCAACCATGTTTATTTTAGTGTTTTTAATATTTGTATTAGGGTTTATATACCTTGGGTTTATAATATTAGTCCCTTGGGTTTAATGTCATTCCCTTGGGTTCATATTCCCTTGGGGTTTTAGTATTAATCCCTTGACTTTATAATATCAATCCCTTGGGTTTATTATTCCCTTAGGTTTATAATATCAATCGTGGTCAACCATCGTCAATCATAGCCAACCATTGTCAAATTTTGCATTGTGACAAGGATTGTCTCACCATGAAAATCAACCATGTTTATTTTAGTGTCTATAATATTTATCTTAGGGTTTATATGCCTTGGTTTTATAATATTAGTCCTTTGGGTTTATAGTCCCTTGGGGTTTTAGAATTAATCCCTTCGATTTATTTATCCCTTAGGTTCATAATATCAATCCCTTGGGTTTATAATATGAATCATGGTCAACCATTGGATGAATTTCACAATCAATGTCTCCATATAAAAATAATGGAAAATCATGGACAACCATGGTCTAAAATGATTGATCATGGTCAACCATATTTTATAGAATCCAACATGGTCAACCATGGTCAAACGTCGCATTGTGACAAAGATTGCCTCGATATGAAAATCAACTATGGTCAACCATGGTCCAACATCGCATTGTGACAATGATTGTCTCGATATGAAAATCAACAACGGTCCAACATCGCATTGTGGTAAGGTTTGTCTTAATATGAAAATCAACCATTTTTATTTTAGTGTTTATAATATTTATCTTAGGGTTTATATACCTTAGGTTTATAATATTAGTCCCTTGGGTTTAATATTATTCCTTTGGGTTCATAATCCCATGGGGTTTTAGTATTAATTCCTTAGGTTTATTGTTCCATTGTGTTTATAATATCAATCCCTTAGGTTTATAATATTTATCATGGTCAACCATGGTTGAATGTCGCATTGTGACAAAGATTGTCTCAATATGGAAATCAACCATGGTCCAACATCGTCTTCTGACAAAGATTGTCTTGATATGAAATTCAATTATGGTCAACCACGGTCCAAGATCGGATTGTGAGAAGGATTGTCTCAATATAGAAATCAACCATCATCAACCATGGCCAGCCATGTTTATTTTAGGGTTTATAATAGTTATGTTAGGGTTTATATAACTTGGGTTTATAATTTTTATCCCTTCAGTTTATTATTCCCTTGGGTTTATAATATTAATCCCTTGGGTTTATTGATCTAAGGATTCATATTACTAGGGCTTAATATTATTCAACAATGGTCAACCATAATCAACCATGTTCAACCATGGTCCAACGTCGCATTGTGATAAGGATTGTCTCAATATGAAAATCAATCGTGGTCAACCATGATTATTTTCGAATTTTGAATATTTATCTTAGGGTTTATATACGTCTGGTTTATAATATTAGTCCCTTCGGTTTAATATTATTCGATTGGGTTCATAATCCCTTAGGGTTTTAGTATTAATCCCTTGGGTTTATTATTAATTTGGATTTATAATATCAATCACTTGGGCTTATTACTCCCTTAGGTTTATAATATCAATCATGGTTAACCATTGTCAATCAAGCCAACCATGGTCGAAATTTGCATTGTGACAAGGATTGTCTCACCATGAAAATAAACCATGTTTATTTTAGTGTTTACAATTTTTATATTAGGGTTTATATGTTATGCAACCAACTCACAAAATAGAATAAGATATAGATCAATGACTTCAAAATTAACCTCTTCGAGGGGGAAAACTCCTTTACATTACATAAATGAACAATTCTTGGATAATTCCAATGAAAAACCCCCTTTCTATATATAGGATTCTAAGTGTTATAGACATATTTGGGCACACCAACCCCAAACTTATATGTCGATGTATTAGGGCTCATCAACCCCTAAAAGAGTTGTTTCATCCCTAAAGGAACATAGTCATCTGAATACATCATTCCCCAAAAGTTCCATCTAAGAAACCATCCAGAAATTGCCTAAATTGAACCATACTGATTGCTCCACTCGCAAAGTGTGATGCATACTAAGTGGTACACTACCATGGTGTGATGCATACTATTTAGGCCTTGTATAGGGTGCAATGGGCGAGGATGGACAAATTTATGGGACAGTTTGTTAATTGGTTGCTCATGGAACCTTCTAGAAACTTCTCTTGTGCCACTTGCCTCTCTAAATTCGCCCAAGGATGAACAAGGGAACTAGGAAACCATCGCCAATCCCTTCTCTTGTGGAACCAATTGTAACAAGTGGAATGACACTAATAAAACCCCATGGATGACTCACACCCTTGCAAAAATCTATAAATTGATCTCCCATCCAAGAGATCAAGAGGCTAGAATATTGTGAATTGCAAGGAAGTGCTGATAGTTTCTCATTGAGGAGAGAGCATTGTATTCTTGATGGTGTGATCTTGCTATTTCATGAGGTGAAGAAGGATTGAAGCTGGGAGGATGGTGTTGGATCAGACAACTGGGTTGTAATTCTCCTTTATATTAATAAAGCTCTTCAAGTTTTCTCCCATATGATTCTGCAATTGTGAATGTTATCATTTGTTCATTATATATCTAATTCTGTAATGTTTATGTTCTAATAGATCACGATGCTTTGACGGTTCTTTGTTGTTGTACTTGTGCAGGTACTCTCCAAGTGTGTTAAGTACAGGGAGGAGCTATAGGATCTACCAAAGGGGAGAGAGATCAAGCAATGGATTAAGCAGAAGTTCTAGGTTGGTTCCATTATCTTTCTCTTATATGTTACACATAGGAAAAATCATTGAATTGCTTTAAACCGTTGTTTCTAAGGTAGCTTCCAAACCTAGAGGGCTAGCATTCTTTAGGAATACTAGCTTTCCCATAAACAAATTGGTGACTCCACTAGGGATTGAAAAAATGTTTTTTTTTTGTTATTGTTTGTTTTATTTTCAATTTGATAAACTATAGACAGAGTCTGAAGCTAGCCAAGTAGCTTTCAAATTTCTCTTGCTTTGCAATTGCATAGTAGATGAATGCTGCTTCAATCAATCTCTGGTTTAGTTTATGAATTAAACATTTGACTTGCAAGCACATCTAGATGCCCTTTTTGGTAGCTCAGTAACCTCTCAAGACATTCCATCATACTTTTCTCATTATTGTTCATCAAAACCAAGCTTGATTTCATTGAAAATTGCTCCACATTTGAGCCAAAAACCTTTTGAGTTGTGCTCCCTGGACCATCGCACTGTCTTCCACTGTGAGTCAGTATGCATAGCACCTCCCTAGTGTAGAAAGTGTGATGCATCTCAATTTCTGTGAAGCCTAGGTGCAATGATTGATTGAACTCTTTTTCCATCTAGAAATTGAGGGTTTTTTATTTGTTTTCAGTTTTGTTTGGTTGTTTTGTTGCAAATGAACGGTGCCTCTTCACTGAAGCTTACTTGCATCACTTAGATCAGCCTCATTTACATTAGGATTAGTGAATTTTTTTGTGTATTTGTTCCTTATTTACAATCCTTTGTCAAAAAGTTGTTTTAGTCGATTTGTCGCTTTGATACAAAAGTGTCGTAACTGTCATTTTTTGTCGAAAAGAGAAGTGTCGTAAATTATTCCTTCCCTTCATAATAAATTAAACTTTTCTTGATGCATTTGGTTTGATTTTTTTACATTCAAAGTGTCGAAAGCATTTTTATTCAAAATTGAAAGTGTCGTTTTGCGTCTTCCTTTCTCTTTTTGAAGAAGAAATTGTCGAAAATGTCATTTTGAGTGAAATATTTCAGATCTTTGCTGCTTTTAGTTTTCCTTTTTGCATATTTCACATTAAGGAAAGTGAAAACAAATACATGCATTTGCATTTAGCATTTTTTGATTTGTGTGTGAAAAGATGATTTAGGGAAATGCACTAGTGTGTACTCTTTGCTCTTTTCTTAAAAGAACTGTTATCTTCTTTCCCTAGTAGCTAGTATTTTCATTGCTCAAATAAACAAAGATTGTTTATCATTGTAGATTGCATCTTAGGAATTTCAGATCATCATTACGTGGTGAACCATTGAAATGCAAACTCTAAACAAGATCAACTTTAAAATGAATCACAATGAACCTAACAATGCTTTGAAACTTAACGCAACATATCTAGAGGTCTACGCTAGTGATGTGTTCCGGTGTCATTAAAACTAGTGGCTATCGTTTTCATTGAAGGTTGGATGATTCCTCCTCCTTTTTACGACAAGTGCTAGCACAGACTTGTGCTCCCTGTACCATCATGTATATATTGGGAGACCCCCGTAGGCTTCAATACTTTATCCATAGGAAACCGAGTTTGACGCCTTATCGATCACAATGCACTGAACACAACAATCAGGAAGATTGACTACCATACATAAGTCCTTAGTAATTTCTCTTTAATTTATCACCACAGTGTATATTGCAGTTTTGTGATTGTTCTGGTAAACCTTTTTGTCTAAGATTCTCTATAGTAGTCACTTTCATTCCTTTTCAACTCCCTAAAAGAAAAGGTCCATCTGAGCACTTGTCCTTTTAGGCTCATTAAAAATCGAAGGTGACTAGAGTCATCTTTAGCTTTTTCTTGACTCTTTAAAACTGAAAAAGAAAAGTTGCGTCTAAAGTGTCGTTAAAATTAATTGACTGCAAATAACATCCCGTTTCCTTAGTTGATCTTAGGTTGGAACATATGGCGACAAATCCAGAGTCCACTGATCAAGGAATCCCTTTTGATGGAAATCCTAGTTCTTTTCCTTATTTTGGAAATATTGGTGCTCCTTATATGGCTACATTGTCCCTTTCGGGATTTACCATTGGCCTACCAGCATGGCTATTTTCAACCTCTTTGGTTCAAAATGTCATGATTTCTCCGCAATCAAGTACACCTCCAACTGGGAAAAATCAACCTCCAGTTGATCCTAGAGTTGACCCTTTGCCTTCTTCCTTGTTTGTTTCTCCCTCCCCTTCTTCCTCTTCGCTTGGTGAAAGTATTGGTACTAGTAACCAGGTGGCTAAGAAGAAGAAGAAAGGGAAGAAGAAGAAGAAGGAAAAGCTAATTCAGTAAGGGGGCAACCAAGCAACCATTGCTTTGAATACAACATATGATGAAAATTCGTCCGTTAAGCCTCACAAAGTCAAATATCCATGCAAACTTTCTGCGGGAGACCATGTTCTTCAAAATTGTCCTGATATTCCCTAGATCTTAGAAGAATGGTCTTCACGTTCACATCATTCCATGTCATCAACCTATGGAGATCATGTTGGTGACACACCATCAACTAGTGATAGTAAAGTTCATGGAAAGAAAGGAAAAGTTAAGTTTCCATGTAGGTTATGTAAAGGGAATCACCCCATTTACCTTTGTCCCTATCTGGATGAAGCTAAGAAAGTGTTGGATAACCGTCTTGCTTCACCGCAACAACTTCCATATGGTTACAGGAAACTCTCCCTAAATCCTTCACTAGTTGATAAACCAACTGACCAAAATCAATCGTCGATCGAAACCACTCTCTCTGAAAGTGAATCCTATGAGTCTATACCCGATCCAAATCAACAGGTCGAGGTAATGGTTGACCTGATTTCACCTTCAGCTAATCGTACCTTTCCCGAAGAGAGTGAAAACCATACCACTCAAGTTCTTTTTATTACCTCAAATTCAAATAATTTTGGGGGAAATCCACCTATTCCATCAAGACAGGAGGAAAATCCTCCATTCCTTGTAACTCAAGGAGTTAATTCTCCCATTTCTATAGTACCCCCTCCAAGTAGTCTAATCACTTCCTTTGATTGGAATCAACTGGCAGGATTCCACCTTCCTTCTTATGTGCCTTTCCATATCGTTGTACAGGTTTGTAAAAAGATTATATCTAGCACTATTATAGATGAAGGTGCATCAGTGAGTATCCTTTCTTCAACTACTTGGAAAGTGCTTGGTTCGCCACCACTTGTGCATGTTACACAGAATCTATTAGGCTTTAACAGAGAAACCAGTCAACCATTAGGGATCCTTCCTCAGTTACCTATCACTTTGGCAGGAAAATCCATTTATCTAAATGTGGTGGTAGTCCTAAGACCTTTAGATTACAATTTACTTCTTGGGCGTGACTATGTTTATCACATGGGATCTATTGTTTCAACACTCTTTCGAGTGATTTGTTTCCCGCATGAAGGCAAAATTGTCACTGTTGGCCAGCTTTCATTTCCTAGTCCAAATATAGCTCCTAGTCAACCATTGTCCCTAAATGGTCCATTTATACCAATGGTATCATCCCCACCATGGGTTAATTATGTGGCAACCTGTTCCATACCTACATTGATTGACGATCAATTTAGTGATGTTGTACATTATGTACTAGGGGCATTGGAACCATATCTCTCCTTCATGACCACTTATGAGTTCTAAACAAAGGAGTCTGAGGATAGTTCATTGTCTTGTGTCAACCTCATTAAAAAATGAAACCAAGGGTCTTCAAGGATTGTTCTTTGACTTGTGTCAACCTCATTAAAAAATGAAACAAAGGAATATGAGGATAGCTCGTTGTCTTGTGTCAACCTCGTTTAAAAATGAAACGAGGAGTATGAGGACAGTTCTTTTACCATGTCAACCTCGTTAAAAAAATGAAACAGGCCAATGAGCATAGTTCCTTGTCTTGTGTCAAGCTCATTAAAAAATGAAACAAGGAATCTCAGCAGAGTTTGTTTTTCATTTCCCTGTAGGTTATGTGATTGGTCTATCACACCATTCACCTTTGTCTATCTGGACGAAGCCAAAGAGGTGTTAGATAACCATCCTTCCTCATCGCAGTGACTTCCATCTGGTTACAGGAGACTCTCCCTTTCATCAAAGCTGAGGGCATGCAAACCAACTCAAGCATAATTTTTTGTTTCGAGCATATGTAATGAAACTGAATCCAAGCATAGTTCCCTATGGTTCAAGCTTGTCTAAAAATGAACCCATTTTCAAATTTTAACCCTCGTTATTGCCACTCTATCAGCCTTTTTGTCAGATGAGCCTGGGTTGTTTTCATCCCATCCCCACCATCCCTTTGGCCAATCATACACTTTCACTTGCTTTTTTTACCCTTTTTGAGGAACAATTGCAATGAGTGGTCTTATTAGCCAGCCTTTTCTTATAAATCAACATGTTTTGAGAAGTTCCAACATCACCAGAATTAGTTGCTATCCTAGACACCACTCATTTCTCAAAGTAGAGTCTTCTTTAAACTCTTTCCAAACTCTCTAAACATGAAAAGATAGTCGAGCGCTTGTCTTTTCCAGCTCGTTAAAGTATTAGAAATGTCATCCCTCTTGTATTATTTTATCCTTTTTTGGACCTGAGGGATTACATTACAAAAAATAACTTATGGAGTTTTCTTTTCATCCCTTTTAAAATTGTCTAAACATGAAAAGGATCGAGTTATCTTTGTTGTTAAACTCATTAAAATAATAGCGACAAACTTGTCCATCTAGACGAGACCTAGTTTCACTGTCGCTAGACTCGTTAAAATATTAAATAGCGACAAGTTTGCCCGAAGGGCAAACTATAGAACAAGCATATGTTATCCTCCTCAAGATTGACAAAAATAAAGAGGTACTGGTTAGCAATGACTGGGGAAAAAATGGAAAAAACTTGAAGAATTTATGGTAGCAAGTCGCTCTTGAACATGACACTTTCACTTCATCTCTATGATTGGGTTATTCTGTTCACCGGTCATCATATCATTGGTTTTTCATACCATCCATCTTCTGGGGTTAACACTACCAATTCATCTTAATGTCGCCAACATGTTCAAGAGAAGTCATTTAGTTGAGAAATCACCATCCAGTTAGTGTCGTATACACTGCAATACCTCCAACCTTCATTTTTCATGACCGCTATTCCTGAATCTTATGTCGTCAGTTCATTTTCACCTCCAGAAATCATTTCTTTCGTTTCATGGCGTAGATGTGGGATACATCAATTCCCTCTCACGACAAGTCGCTTCTTGTTGACATCAGCTCATTATCCAAGAAGTTGACTTAGAAACAACCTTTTCAGTGCTTTGAAGCTTGCATACATCAATGGCAAGTTTCTCACTTCCGGCGACAGGTTGACATCAATGGCCTTCAACCGAAAGATTTTACGTGGTGTTCGACATTGGATCATGTATTCACACCACGTGAATTGTACTGCAGTACCTTGAGGATCATTATCATTATCGGTGATCCCTCTCGCGTCTGTTAACAACTCACATCATTGGTTGGTCATAGACGATGTCTTTCCATGTTCATCTAAACATCTCTTCACATGGTTTGACTTGTACATTGAGCAAAGATTGAACGAGTTTGAAGACCCCAGATCTAGTTTCATCCATCCAGGCTGCGACATATTCAAGGATATAAAAACATCAAATGCACAAAGGCTCTAGATGATCATCCTAATCATGGATTGTGACTCTATATCTGTAGAATCATGAGTCTATATCTACAGATGACTATCTGATCTATGTACATGAAATGAAATTTATAAAGCTGAGCATGGGAATGCCTCCCTCAGCTAGATCATGAAAATCATATTATGATGATGTGTTGTAACTTATGTAGGTCACCTTCCAGTTCGAAACTTCGGATCCTCGTGATAAAGCATTTCACCCGACATGAATATTTACGACCTCATGCTTTAGGGGGCAACTGTTATAGAAATATTTGGGCACATCAACCCCAAAATTATATGTCGATGTATTAGGGCTCATCAACCCCTAAAATAGTTGTTTCATACCCTAAAGGAACATAGTCATCTGAATACATCATTCCCCAAAAGTTCCATCTGAGAAACCATCCAGAAATTGCCTAAATTGAACCATACTGACTACTCCACTGGCAAAGTGCGATGCATACTGAGTGGTACACTTCTATGGTGCGATGCATACTATTTAGGCCTTCTATAGGGTGCGATGGGTGAGGATGGACAAATTTCCGGGACATTTTGTTAGTTGGTTGCTTATGCAATCTTCTAGAAACTTCTCATGTGCCACTTGCCTCTCTGAATTCGCCCAAGGATGAATGAGGGAACTAGGAAACCATATCCAATCCCTTCCCTTGTGGAACCAATTGTAACAAGTGGAATGGCACTAATCATACCCCATGGATGACTCACACCCTTGCAAAAATCTATAAATTGATCTCCCATCCAAGAGATCAAGAGGCTAGAATATTATGAATTACAAGGAAGTGTTGATAGTTTGTCATTGAGGAGAGAGCATTGTATTCTTGTTGGTGTGATCTTGCTATTTCATGAGGTGAAGAAGGATTGAAGCTAGGAGGATGGCGTTGGATCAGACAACTGGGTTGTAATTTCCTTTCTATTAATAGAGCTCTTCAAGTTTTCTCCCATATGATTGTGCAATTGTGAATGCTATCATTTTTTCATTATATATCTGATTCTATAATGTTTATGTTGTAATAGATCACGATGCTTTGACGGTTCTTTGTTGTTGTACTTGTGTAGGTACTCTCCAAGCATGTTAAGTACGAGGAGGAGTTACAGGATCTGTCAAAGGGGAGAGAGATCAAGCAAGGGATTAAGCGGAAGTTCTAGGTTGGTTCCATTATCTTTCTCTTATCTGTTACAGATAGGAAAAATTATTGAATTGCTTTAAACTGTTGTTTCTAGGGTACCTTCCAAACCTAGAGGGCTAGCATTCTTTAGGAATACTAGTTTTCCCAGAAACACTAAGGGGTCACTATATAATCAAAGTCGACATAAAAATAATAATCTAAGGGCACAACAGTAACAATAGTGGTCTTTTATGGGGAACAGTAATAACAATATGGGGACAACATGGGAACAACATGTGAACAACAATAACAATAAGGGCTACAAGGACAATAATAATGGGGGAATACACTAATATTATAGGGATGAAACATGCCCCTCTCCTTCAAAAGAGTGTTGTCCTCAACGTCTGACCAGTTTTGGATGCTTTTGTATAAAATTCCCATCCTCCCATGTGGAATCTTCAGCGGGTAAGTTATTCCACTTGATGAGATACTCTGAAATTGATCGATTTCGTAGATGTTAAGTTCTTTTTATGTGACTTCTTCAGGATCCAATATGATTTTTCCTTACTCATCAAGTTCTGGCAATATTGCTTGAACTAGGAGTTTGTCACCTATAACCTTCTTTAAGCAATAAACATGGAGAACTGGGTGCACTTGGGAAGATGCAGGAAGCTCCAATTTGTATGCCATAGTATCAATATTTTTTAACACCTTGTACGAACCATAATAATTTGGTGATAATTTATTATCCTTCTTAGCTTGGTTGAGAAACATTTGTTTGTATGGTTGTAGTCGTAGAAATACCTAGTCACCTACATCAAAGATTCTTTCGTTGCGATGTTGATTTTCCTATTGTTTCATACTATTTTGCGCCAAAGTGAGGTTATCATTTAAGATTTGAAGAACTTGTTGTTGATGATCTTTGTGATCTTCCACTGCTTGAACCTTAGAATTTTCTCTTAAAGATGATGTGTTGGATGGTGTATGATATCCATAATGTTCTATAAATGAGGTCATTTTTGTTGCAGTATGGAAGGAAGTGTTATACCAACATTCAGCCAAAGGAAACCACTTGACCCTTTATGTATGTTTGTGAGTTACAAAGCAAGGAAGATATCCTTCCAAACATTTGTTCACTATCTCATTTTTCCCATCAAATTAAGGATGATAAGATGAAATATGAGCTAACTGAGTACCCAGACAAGAAAATATTCCATCCAAAAATTTCTAGTGAAAATGGGATCTCTGTCACTTACAATAATCTTTTTGTTTCCATGTAGCTTTTGGATTGTTTCCATTAATGTAGTAGCCACTGTATTGGCTTTAAATAGAAGAGATAATGCACAAAAGTGTACATAATTGGTAAGTCTATCCACTACCACCAAGATGACACTCTTTCCTTTGGACTTGGGTAGAACTATGATAAAATCCATTGAAACCTCCTCCCAATGTTGACTTGGCATATATAAAGGTTGTAAAAGACCTGGGGTCTTAATTGTTTCAACTTTATTTTGTTGGAAAACCAAAAAGTCTACCACAAACTTTTGAATATCAGATTTAAGGTTATCCCAAAAAAATTCCTTCTTAAACTTGTGGTAAGTTTTTAAAAATATTGAGTGCCCTCCTAACAAAGAGGTGTGCAATTAAAAAAAAATATTTTGTTTCATTTGGGAATTCTTACAAAGGTATAAGTGATCTTTGTACCATAATGAATCATTTTTCCAGCTAAATGTGTTAGATGTATTGGGATCTTGTTGCAACTTTTAAATGAGTTCCCACACTTCTTCGTCATTCTTCCATTCATCCCTTGCTTCGTTTATCCAATCTGACTGGATAATAGAAATGGCACAAAGAAATGCTTCCACATCCTCATCCTTTCTTGAGAGTGCATCTACAACAACATTTTTCTTCCCTTTTTTGTAGATGATTTCAATGTCATAATCCAACATCTTAAGTGCATGTAGTATTGCCAACATTTCCTTCTCATAAATAGCTTTGTGTAAATACTTTTCTTTGATTGGAAAACTTTCAAAAGCAATGGGTCTTCCTTCTTGCATCAAAACAACACCATCCATTTCTTAGGGCATCGCATTCCACAATAAAGGTTTTTGTGAAGTATGGAGTAGATAATATCGGTTCTTGGCACATTGCCTCTTTAACATTCTCAAAGGCCATCATTGCTTCTAGAGTCCAAGAAAATGTATCTTTCTTCAGTAATGTTGTTAGAGGTGTTGTTATTCTCCCATAATTCTTAACAAACTTATGATACTACCCTGTCAACCTGAGAAATCCTCGTGGATACTTTATGGATCTGGGAATTCTCCATTCTACAATGGCTTTAATTTTGCTAGGGTCTACCTTAACACCTTCATGAGATACAATATGACCGAGATATTCCACCTCATGTACTCCAAACGAACATTTGAAGGTTTTCCATATAATTGTTTCTCCTCTAATAGTTTGAGCACCATTTCAACATGATGAACGTGATCCTTCCAGGACTTGTAGATTAGTATATCGTCAAAAAATATTAGCACAAATTTTCTAAGGGTTTGAAAATGGAATTCATCAAACCTTGAAATGTAGAAGGTGCATTGGTCAGGCCAAAAGGCATGATCGAGAATTCATAATGACCCTTATGAGTTCTAAATGTTGTTTTCAGAATGTCTTTAGTCCTCTTTCTGATTTGATGATATCCTGAAAGAATATCCAACTCGGTGAAGTAAATTTCTCCATGTAATTCATCCAATAATTCATTAATGATTGGAATGGGAAATTTATCATTAATAGTGAGCTTGTTGAGATCCCTATAATCTAAACACATGTGCCATGATCCATCCTTCCCATGCACCAATGCTACTGGATCAAAGAAAGAACTTTGACTAGGTTGAATTATACGAGGCTCTAGCATTTATGTAACCATGCATTCAATTTCACTCTTTTGGGCATAGGGATATCTGTAAGGCCTGATGTTTGGAGGAACACTTCTTGGAATCAAATGAATAGCATGGTCATGATCACGAATAGGTTGGAGGCCTTTGGGAGTCTCTAATACCTTGGAACGATTGTCCAAGACTTTTTGGAGATATTGAGAAATAGATGATTTCAATGTGGGAACCTCTAGTGAACAAAATTTTGCAATTATGCCCCATCGTTATTCCTTTAGAAGATTTGTTATGTCATTTATCTTTCTTGGTTTCCCTGTGATACCCCTTAGTTCAACTTCCTTTTCTTCCCAAAAAAATATTAAGAAAATTTCTTGAAAATTAAAAGCTATGGTACCCAAAGATTGTAGCCATTGGACTCTTAGTACAACATCACACCACCCATTGAAATGTAAAGCATTGGACTATTCAATACAAATTCTACCATTGATAACTTGATATTATGGCACTTTCGAGAGTAATTTATGGTTCCTCCATTTGCAACCATCACTTGAAACTCTGGTACTAGATATAGGAAGCAATTCAATTCCTTGGCTATTTTACAATGAATAAAATAATGACTACTACCTGAATCAATCAACATTATTACCGTTTTGTTCTTGATATGTCCTTCTATCTTCAGAGTTTGAGGAGTGGTAATTCGTGCCAACGCATTACAAGACCTAGTTGGATTCATTTATTCTCTCTAGGGTTGGTTCTTGGTGTATATCCTCTTATTTTGATGTTTCTTGTTTCTTTTCTTCCTCCTCTTCACAATCTATTTAAAATAATTTCTTCTCATCACATTTACGACCTTTATTGTATTTTCTATCACCACTATAACAAAGCCATTTTGATTTTTTTTTCTTCCAATCATTGTGGTGTCAACCTTGTAGGTTGTGGAAGGCTAGGGGTATCAACACTTCCATCATTATAGTTGTGAGCGGCAGGCTTCCTTGTTGCCATACTTTTTCTTTCAAATTTTATTTCCAACCTGAATGCATTTTCCAATGATTTAGGTTCCCAAAGGTGAACCTCATGTTGGATATTTTCTTTTAAATTACCTATGAACACATCAATCCTATGGTCCTATGGAATATCATTTAGCCTTATATTCAATTTTTGGAAGTCCTCAATGTGCTCCACCATTGAACCCTTTTGCCTGAGATTTATCAATTCACTAAAGAAGGTTTTTCTCTTTGTATCCTCATACGGTGCTATCATTTCCTCTATAAAAATTGACCAAGTGACAATTTTTTTACGAGATCAAAGCCATCGATACCATACAAACTCATTGGGTTACAAATATAAAGTTTCAATGCATACCTTTTGTGTGTTTTGCACATTATGGAGATCAAAATATTGCTCTATCTATAGTATCCATGTTACGGGATCCTTGACATAGAACTTCCTCATATCGACATTTAAAACATGGTGGGTCTTCCATACAATGTTAGAGTCTGTGAAATCATGATTAAAATTTATTTTGTTCTCATCATGAGTTTCATCTAATACCTTTTTCCCATTAGGAAGCATTTCTTGTAGAAGCCTTGTCAAACCCTCCTTGAAACCTTCCATGTGTGCTTTTAAACCATTCTTAAAATCTTCCATATTATATTTCATGTCATCCATATTAGCTTTCAACTCATTCTTCAATCCTTCTATGTATGATTTTAAGTTATTCTTCAAACCATCCATCTTAGCTTCCATTTCATTTTTGGTTACTCTTTGTGAGAGAAAAAATTATTGCACTTGGTCTCGTAATTTTGATAAATCATGTTGCATGTCTTCTTCTTATTCATGCATCATAGAAGAACTTTCAGGTTTCTTACTAGGTGTTTCCATTTTCTTTCTAGGGGCATCAATTAATGATTATTATTCTTCACTATGCCCTTTGAATCACTTCAATTTTCCTTTTTTTCAAAAAAAACTTATGCAACTTTTAAAAAAATACACACCTTTTTTTTCTCTTTGTAGGAGATCGATATTGAATCTATTCTATCTCCTTAATTGCATGTCTCCAAGTTCTAAAATTATATCCTATAGTATCCCTCTGAGTCCTCTTCCCAACCCCACAATTCTGATCGCGATTGGATTCTCCACGAAAGAGTTATGATCAATCTCCCATAATGACTTGATTATAGACTAGTTCAGTAGAGAAAATTTGTATGAAGTGCCACGTGTCATTGTTTCAACCTTTGAACTTGAAAATGATACCCAAAAAAATACAATCTGTCCTCTTTCTATCATATTTTATGAAATTCAAATTTGATGCTCAGAGAGAAAGTTATGATGATTTTCCCAAGGTGGACCATTTGAGATGGAGTTTAGGAGCCTACAAAAACCCTAAATTCCTTGAATCATATCTCCGAAATATAGGGGGACAAGATCTAAATATCAGACACAATTTTCATCACGCGTTTGTCTCAAATGGGATTTTTTGCAACTTTTAAAGCTTTGTAGAAAAAAATTGATAGTGAAAATTCCACGAGGACCTGTTTGAAGCAACAAAACCCTAGAATCCAAGGCTCTGATACCAAATGTTATCCAACCAACTCACAAAATAGAAGAAGAGGTAGATCAACAACTTCAAAATTAACCTCTTCGAGGGGGAAACCTCCTTTACATTACATAGATGAACAATTCTTGGATGATTCAAATGACAAAGCCTCTTTTCTATATACAGGAGGCTAAGGGGTCACAATATAATCAGAGCTCACATAACAATAATAATGCAAGGGCACAACAATAAAAATAGTGGGCTTCTATGGGGAACAATAATAACAATATGGTGACAACATGGGCACAACAATAATAATAAGGGGGAATACACTATTATTATATGGACCTAACATTATATACCTTAGGTTTATACTATTAGTCCCTTGGGTTTAATATTTTCCCTTGGGTTCATAATCCCTTGGGATTTTAGTATTAATCCCTTAGGTTTATTTTTCCCTTGAGTTCATAATATCTATCATTTAGGTTTATTATTAACTTGGGTTTATAATATCAATCATGATCAACCATGGTCAACCATATCCAACCATTGTCAACCTTTGTTGAATGTTGCATTGTGACAAAAATTGTCTCCATATAGAAATCATGGACAACCATGGTCAGCCATAGTTGATCATAGTCAGCCATGGTCGATCATGGTCAGCCATGGTTGAAAGAATCAAACATGGAAGCCATGGTCAATCGTGACAAATTTTTTCTTGGTATGAAAATCAACCATGATCAACCATGGTCGAACATCGCATTTAGACAAAGATTGTCCTGATATGAAAATAAAACATGGTAAACCATTGTCCAACATCACATTGTAATAAGGATTGTCTCAATATATAAATGAGTCATGTTCAACCATGTTTATTTTAATGTTTATAATATTTATCTTAGGGTTTATATACCTTGGGTTTATAATATTAGTCCCTTGGGTTTAATATTGTTCCCTTGTGTTCATAACCCCTTGAGGTTTTAGTATTAATCCCTTGGGTTTACAATATTAATCATGGTCAACCATGGTCGAATGTCGCATTGTGACAAATATTTTCTCGATATGGAAATGAACCATGGTCCAACATCACATTCTCGCAAAGATTGTCTCGATATGAAATTTAATGATACTCACCCACGGTCCAACGTCACATTGTAACAAGGATTGTCTCAATATGGAAATCAATCATGGTCAACCATGTTTATTTTAGGTTTATAATATTTATGTTAGGGTTTACATACCTTGGGTTTATAATTTTTATCCCTTGGGTTTATAATATCAATCCCTTGGGTTTATTGATCTAAGGATTCATATCCATAGGGTTTAATATTATTCTCTTAGGTTTATAGTCCCTTGGGCTTACCATGCTTGAATGTCGCATTAGGACAAAGATTGTCTCAATATGGAAATCAACCATGGTAAACCATGGTCCAACATCACATTCTCACAAAGATTACCTCGATATGGAAATCAATCATGGTCAATGATGATCAACCATGGTCCAACACCGCATTGTGACAAGGATTGTCTCAATATGGAAATTAACCATGGTCAACCATGTTTATTTTAGTGTTTATATACCTTGGGTTTATAATTTTTATTCCTTCGGTTTGTAATATCAATCCCTTGGGTTTATTGATCTAAGGATTCATATTCTTAGGGTTTAATATTATTCCCTTAGCTTTACATTCCACTAGGTTTACCATGGTCGAATGTGGCATTGCTACAAAGATTGTCTCAATATGAAAATCAACCATGATCGACCATGGTCCAACGTCGCATTCTGAGAAAGATTGTCTCAATATTAAAATCAATCATGGTCAACCATGGTTAACCATGGCCCAACGTTGCATTGTGACAAGGATTGTCTCTATATGGAAATCAACCATGGTCAATCATGGTCAACCATGTTTAATTTATGGTTTATAATATTTATGTTAGGGTTTATATATGTTGGGTTTATAATTTATATCCCTTGGGTTTATTATTCCCTTTGGTTTATAATATCAGTGCCTTGGATTTATTGATCTAAGGGTTCACATTCCTCATGTTTAATATTAATCCCTTAGGTTTATAGTCCTTGGGTTTTTAGTATTAATCCTAAGGGTTTGTTATTCCTTTGGGTTTATAATATCAATCATGGTCAACCATTGCCTACCCTGTTCTATAAATTCAATCATTGTCAACCATGGTCCAATGTCACCTTGTGACCAATAATCTCTTAATATGAGAATCAACCATGGTCAACCATGGCCCAATGTCGCATTGTGACAAATATTCTCTCAATCTGAAAATCATTCATAGTCAACCATGGTTTATCATCACATTGTGACAAGGATTGTCTCAATATAAAAATCAACCATGGTCAACCATGTTTATTTTAGTGTTTGTAATATTTATCTTAGGGTTTATATACCTTGGATTTATAATATTAGTCCCTTGGGTTTAATTTTATTCAACCATGGTCAACCATGTTTTATAAAATCTATTGTGGTCAACCATGGTTAATCATGGTCAGTCATGGTCCAATGTCGCATTGTGACAAAGATTGTCTCAATATGAAAATCAATCATTGCTTCAACCATGGTACAACATCATATTATGACAAAGATTGTCTCACTATGATAAGCATAGTAAAACCATGGTCAATCATGGTAAGCCATATTCAACCATGGTCAACCATAATCAACCATCGTCAACCATGTTTTATAAATTCAAACATGGTCAACCATGGTCAATCATTTTCAACCATGTTTTATAAATTCAAACATGGTCCTCGATGGTCAATCATGGTCAACCATGGTCCAACATCGCATTGTGACAAATATTGTCTTGAAATGAAAATCAATCATGGTTAAGCATGGTCAACCATGGTCCAATGCCACATTGTGACAAGGATTGTCTCTATATAAAAATCAACCATGGGCAAGCATGTTTATTTTAGTGTTTACAATATTTATCTTAGGGCTTATATACCTTGGGTTTATGATGTTAATCCCTTGGGTTTAATATTATTCCCTTGGGTTCATAATCCCTTGTTGTTTTAGTATTAATCCGTTGAGTTTATTATTCCCTTAGGTTTATTTATTAATCATTTGGGTTTATTATTCCCCTAGGTTTAT